>CM053029.1:528710150-528884588 GCA_028564925.1 Lithobates sylvaticus
GTCCTTCAGGAAAAGCACTTTCCAATTATATACTATACATCAGGGATATGCAATTAGCGGACCTCCAGCTGTTGCAAAACTACAAGTCCCATCATGCCTCTGCCTCTGGGTGTCATGCTTGTGGCTGTCAGAGTCTTGCTATGCCTCATGGGACTTGTAGTTCTGCAACAGCTGGAGGTCTGCTAATTGCATATCCCTGCTATACGCCATTAAATTATGGAAACACCCAGTGAAAAAAATCCAGTTAAAGTGCTTAGGTGACAGATCATATGGGAAATGGTCAGGTGTATGGGGATTTCACCTTCACCGCACCACGTGATTCCACTCCCTTAGGAATTGCACTCACCAGATATATATCAAATCACGCTTTTGGATATGTTATTCCCAGACAGTAAGTATCAAGGAGTCATCTACCAGGATATCTCAAATGGTTCACCGAGGTGGCAGAACGCCGTTCCAGCTAAAAAAAAGCCCTGTGTAAAGTCCATGGAACTGCTTACGATCATAGAGTATGAATGATGGGAACTGGAGTGTACCAACTGATTGTCTCTGTGAACCATTTGAGATATCCCGGTAGATGACTCGTTGATACTTAGCGTCAGGGTTTTGTATTGCTGTGGATGGATGAAGCATGTTGAGCTGCTTGAGGGACCAGTGCCTGAAGCAGAGGAAGAGCTGGTGTGAAAGTCTTTGAGTACAGCCATATCAGTTGTACTTTTAGTAGGCAGAAACAAAATGGTCCACATTGATACTCACTAACTCTGACTCATCAACCCTCCTGTCTTTACACTACTCACAAATATGTTGAAAGACCCAGGCTCTGTCTGGTCAAGATACCACATTTAATTAAAAAGCCAATTGAACAGTAGCGCTGGCTATCCTTGGTGTGCCACCCGCCCAGATAAAGCATGTAATAAGTTGGTCTAATATCCAGGAACATTATTTGGGAATTGGGACCTGGGTGTACCGAAACACATAAAAGAAGGTCATCTTAATAAGATTAATCCTGCCTCTCTGAGTCAGCCGGGAAAGTACAGGCTGTATATTAAGAGGTAGGTAGGCAGATAGCTCCTTTTGAATCATGATCCCAAAATATTTAAAAGTTGTTACTCACTGTAGTGAAGCAGCAGGGTTCAGAGGAGCACAATCAGGTCCCAGAGAGAACAGAATAGATGTGTCCCAATTCATCCTGATGTCCAAGAACCAACCAAACTCATCAATTGACCCCAAGGCCGAGGATAAGAAAGGGGAACTGTGTCATCAAAGTAAAGCAAGACTTTCTCTTTCAAGGGACACATCATAATCCCTTGAATCCTATCTGAACTTCTATGTAAAATAGCTAGAGGTTCTATAGGGAGAGCCAATAGGCCCGGCGAAAGTGGACATCACTGTTTAGTTCCACGAAACAATCTAAACTCTGGGGACAGCAACTCTCCACTCTAGTACATATCTGAGCCATAGGGGTAGCATACAGGAGTTGTATCCAGGAAAGAAACTGAGGGCCAAATGCAAACCTCTGTAGGACTGCCCACAGATTCCACCGAGTCAAAGGCCTTTTCTGCGTCGGGCAAGGCAACTACACCCGGAAATTGCATAGTCTCGCAGAAGAGACTAAGGCAGTGAACAGCCTATGAAGGTTGATATCTGCGCCCTTGTCAGGCATAAAACCTGACTGATCACTGTGTATCAGCGTCAGAATGACACTAATAAGCCGGGTAGCTAAAATCTTAGTGAGAATTTTTGCATCCACATTTAAAAGTAAAATAGGTTCATAGGAGAAGCATAATTCAGGGACTCTATCCAGCTTAGGAAGAACAATAACTATAGCTTGTGAAATGGAAGATGGGAGACAGATTCCTTCAAAGCAGCATGCAACATTTCCTGTAGTTTTGGAGCAAACATCTCAATGTGGGTCTTATAATATTCAGAGGGGAGACCATGCACTCCTGGGATTTACCGGACTGCAGGGAGTAAATAACCTGCTGGACCTCCTTCAAAGATATAGGGGCCTCTAAGTGATGTTGCAGCTCTTAAGTAAGAATGCTATACCATCAAAATAAGTGTAGAGGTCCCCCTCAGAATATTGGGCTCTGGAGGAATAAAGCTTCTGATAAAACTGTACAAACTGAGTATTGATTGCTACTGGGTCGGGTACAAGGGTGCCACCTGCATCCCTGATATTGACTATAGAAACCATGGAAGATTGCTCTTTAGAGAGCCAGGCCAAAAGATGGCTCCTCTTGCCACCAAGAAGGAGTCAGGCAGATGCCAGCGAGAAACCCCTTGCAGACTTCAGACATTTAGAGAGGAGGAAAGTATAATGAGTTAGTTCTGTTTTAAAACTCACACAGAGGGGCCAAATTAAAGATACATTTTTTGTGAAGTTTTCATCTTTCAACAATATGCCTGTCATTTATCACTCTATGACTTTCACTTTGTGAACTGTTTACGGGAAAAATCCCAACTTTTGCATTTACATTCTGGCCAGATAAATTCAGGATTCTTAGAAATATTAAATGTCATGACATGCCATTGATCACAGTATCCTCTTTTATATTGGCATGCTTAAAAGTTTCCATTGCTTCTCTCTAATTTGCTATCTATCTGGCATTTGTACATGAAACTTCCCCAGTGATATTTGACTCTTATTCTATCTCTCTGCAACATTTACTGACCTTCGCAAGCATCTGTTTTGTCTCCATATGGAGAACCTCTTTTAGGTCTGCCTCCTTTGTTAGTTAAAAACAATAATTCAAAGCACTGGAGTCAATTAGAGAATAGCATGTATCTTTCAGTGTTTCCTCTCAAAGACTGAATAATGGAGATTGACATTTACCTTTTTTCTAATCTATTGTAATCAATCTTCTCTTATATGTCTTGTTTATTTTCTATTATGCATATATTTAGCATCAACAACCACATTAACAATGACTACATCAATTAGAAAAAGAAAAGATTCATGGAATTATACTGGCAGCAACAAACTGTACAAAGATTTAAAAGCATAAAAACGATTGCTAACTTTTTTGGGGCACCTGTTTTGTCTATACTGTAAAATAATATGCACAGGTGTGCCTGCCACCACAGGCACACCTTTCTGATTCCAAGTTGTGGGATAGATTATGGACTAGGATCTAAAACAATCACAGAGCTTTTTATGCATCATGTGAAAGGTGCCATGAACATATTTCACAGCTACTAAATATGAAGGTGTAGCTCCTCATTTAATTACTGTATACTAAAATCACACCTTTGCTAAAGCTTTTTGCTAATGCTTTTTTTTAACCTATAACAAGTTCTGATGGATATTAGCAGCTGGCTTGTCGAATCACAGAGAAGCTTGCTGAAGATCAACTGTGCTCTCTATCAAGTGTGTCTGTTATCCTAGGTAATAGTGATATCACTGGGCTTCTCCATGGATCCTAGGAATGCTAAAGAGCCAAAATCTCTTGATAAATTTTTGTAAGATTTGGGCTCCTCAGCATTACCAGTATTCTAGAAGCGGGCCCAGTGATATTACCCTTACCTAAGTCATTTTGCTGGAAAGCAGGGTGCAAGGTGAGTATTAGGGATGGACGAACGATTCGGCCCGAGCATAAGTTCAGGCCAAACTTTTGCTGTTCGGACATTCGGTGAATAGCCAAACAAACGGGTCGTTCGACCGTTTGCTCCCCCCCCTGAACTGACCACAATGCATTGTGGCGCTGAACAGTGCATTGCAAGCCCTGATTGGCTGAAGCAGTGAAAGCTTTAGCCAATCAGGGAACAGAGCACTGTCAGAGTCATAATTGGACACTGTCATCATGACTTTATCCAATCATGGCTCATTCCCGCCCCACAGTATACAAGTATTCTTTCAATGGCAGACATTTTCAGTGTAATTTCGGTGTGGAGAGAGATAGAACAGGGCTCTGTTCAGTGCTATTAGTTAGTTAGTGTGCTATACTGTGCTATTTTGCTTCAATTGTCAATGTAGAATGTTAGTTTAGTGTCAGTCTAGGGATAGTGTGAGTGTAGTGAGGAGGACCATCATTCAGCGTTGCATAGTGTGCAGCTAGAGTAGGGACAGCTCAGATAGTTTCAGTGTAGTGTAGTAAGACTGTGTCATTCATACATACATTAGTGTATAGCTAGAGTAGGGACAGTTCAGATAGCGTCAGTGTAGTGATGGTCGAACACCGTCTATTTGATTGCGTTACTGCAAGTTTAACGCCTTTTACTTTTTTGCGCATTACTGACAGTTTAACACCATTACTTCTGTGTGTGTTACTGCCAGTTTAACGTCATATAGTTTTGCATGCGAAACTTACAGTTTAACGCCATATTTTTTTAGTTTTGTGTGCGTAATTGCCAGTTTAATGCCACAGCGTTTTGTGTGCGTTACTTCCAATTTAACGCCATTTACTTCTGTGTGAGTTACTGCCAGTTTAACGCCATATTGTTTTGTGTGTGTTACTGCCAGTTTAACACCATATAGTTCTGTATGCATTACTGACAGTTAAACACAATATAGTACTGTGTGCGTTACTGCCAGTTTAACGCCATATAGTTTTTCCAAAAAATTGGCAACATTTCTTTAGTGAGCATTTACCCTATGTATTGAGCCAAATGATAAGATAATTGCATTTGCCCAAGATATGTCCAGTGAAAATGACAATTACTGACACTCTGGAACATATGTTTTTTTATAGGAATATTATTTTTTCTGTAACATTTAGCCTATTTAAGAAAAATTACCTTCCTTGCTCATTTACCCGACATTCCCTCAACCTGTTTTTAACTAAAATTTGCCTAGTTGAGTTGTCTAATGAATTGTCTAGTCTAAGGTTTGTAATATTACTCATTTATATAAGGTGGTTGTAACAGCTATCATTATGAGGACTTACCCATTAGACTAGGAATTATTCCAATAATTTTGGAATGGTTGTATTTATTATGATTATATAAGGACAATGATTAAGCCAACATAAATCTCATAACATCAGCCAGGGGTAATAAGAACCACTCGCTCCTTATCTGTAGACCTCATTAGTAGAGTTTCTTGTGGCTCTACATTTTCACATTATTGACTTAGGTGTGGCTATTAAAAAGCAATTTCAGGGAACAAGTGAAACCAATCAGTGAACTACTATTGCAATCCAGCAAGAGCCGTAGGCCTAGGTATACACAGGTGTCTAAATATCTTTGCTACTGAAAGATTTAACTGCTTGCTGGCAGTTATCTCATTAGCAACACATTGATTTCAGTTGCTGAAAATAAGGTGACACCAAATAAGCAGGTAAATCTCTCAGCAGCAAAGACATGACATTCAGCTAAAGCCTGAATCAGAAAATCGTACGAAAAATGCAGATTTCGGAGCGATCGTACGATAATCTGAACGTTAGTACAGAGCTTTCGAGAGCCAATCAGGACAGTTCATCTGATATTATTTGAACGGACATGCATGAAACGATTTTCGTACGATTTTCGTTTAATCAATACAGCTGTCATTCGAAAAATGCAATACAAATGCATTACAACACATGGCATCACTTCCGAATTTTTATTCTGTCGTATGAGAATTTTCGTGACTTTAGTAAACTCATCAGATTCGATCTGAGATTAGCTTGCAAAAAAACGGACAATCAATCCTCCGATAATCTCATCGTGTGTATCAGGCATAACTGTGCTGCAGTCAGAAAGTTCACTGTTTACCTCAAAGCGGAACTAAATCTTTCAATGTAATGGTTTCCCAAAACAGTTCCATTCAAGTAATGTCTTGAATGATAACTGTCACATTTGCTTGTGCTCTCAACACCAATGGTATGTATAGAGGAACACTATTACAGAGACTGCTAGTAAAGTACTGACCTAAATCCATCAATTTAAAGTGGAACTACTGTAAATCCTCCTATTTATTTTGGCCAAGGAAGCTGCTATCTTAGCTTCTGGTTGATCTGAGCTGCCATGATGCTGCACATGTGATCAGTTATAACACCAGCCATTTGATAGTTTGACAGTTTGGTTATTGCACATGTGAGCATATATCAAGGAAATGGGACCGTTAGCATTCCCAGCCTGCCAGAATAATAACTGTTTTTTTTTAAACCAT
This sequence comes from Lithobates sylvaticus, assembly GCA_028564925.1. NCBI lineage: Eukaryota > Metazoa > Chordata > Amphibia > Anura > Ranidae > Lithobates > Lithobates sylvaticus. The sequence continues at coordinate 528,716,242 of CM053029.1, forward strand.
TAAATTGATGGGTTTAGTTGCGCTTGTTTCTCAAAACAGTTAGGGCTCATTTACACTTGCTTTTGCTTTGCTTTCGCTTCCCTTCAAAAATGATACCCCATGTAGCTTTAGTGGTGCTTAAAAGTGTCTTCAAAGCCTCCATAGAAATCTATGGCAAAGCTCGCTTAAAGACCCACTGAAGCTCCACTAAAACCTCATCGAAGCCTCACCGAAGCCCGACCAAAGTCACAAAGGCTCATCAAAGCCACATAGAAGCTTCACCAAAGCCTCCCCGAAGCCCCACGAAACCTCATCGAAGCACCAAGCAAAAACAAAAAACAAAAGAAGGGTGTAAACAGGACTGTAATCTAACCATTTTATTTAGTGACAGGATATTTGACTAGCGTTCAGAGAGCTTTAACAAAGCCTGCCTGAAGCCATGTTTTGAAGCAAGTGTAAACGAGCCCTTAGGGCTCATTTACACTTGCTTCGGCTTCAACACACATTAACCACTTTGCGCCGGGAGGGCGTCCAGGGACGTCCTTGACTTTGCAGTGGGATATCTGAATGATGCCTGCAGCTACAGACATCATTCAGATATCGGCTTTTTCAGCCAGCGATTCCCTACTTCATAGTAGTGATCATAGCGGCTGTTCCACTGCTTGATCATTCTTACAGGCGGCGGAAGGGGATGCCCCCCTCCCGCCACCCTCCAGTGCTTCTACCGACTTACCGCTTCCATCGGTGAGTCGGAGAACGGATCTGCTGGCCCCCGGATGGTGACCATAGAGATTTAGAGTCTCTATGATCGTTCGGAGGCAGGGGGCGATGTTATGACATCATGCCCGGTCTCATCATTCAAAAAAACGTTGCCGCCTCGGCTGGGAAGCTGTGATCGTTTTTTTGTTTTTTATTTTAGGCTTCCCAGCCTAGAGATGAGACGTGGGGTCTTATTGACACCATATCTCACTGTAAAAAGGACCGATCATGCCATATTCCTATTACAAGGGATGTTTACATTCCTTGTAATAGGAATAAAAGTGATCAAAATGTTTTTTTTTTTTAAAGTGTCAAACTAAAAAAACTAAAATTAACAATAAAAAATAAAAATTAAAAGCGCCCTTGTCCCCGTGAGCTTGCATGCAGAAGCCAACGAATGCGTAATCCCGCCCACATATGAAAACGGTGTTCAAACCACATGTGAGGTATTGCTGCAAACATTACAGCGAGAGAAATAATTCTAGACCTCCTCTGTAACTCGAAACATGTAACCAGTAAAAAAATTTAAAGCGTCACCTATAGGGATTTTTAAGTACCAAAGTTTGGCGCCATTCCACGAGCGTGTGCAATTTTGAAGCGTGACATGTTAGGTATCTATTTACTTGGCATAACTTCATATTTCACATTATGAAAAAAAATTGGGCCAACTTTAATGTTTTTTTTTTTTTTTTTTAAGCATGCAACTGTTTTTTTTCCCCAAAAAACGTGTTCGAAAAATTGCTAGGCAAATACCATGCGAGATAAAATGACCACCATTGTATTCTATAGGGTCTTTGCTAAAAAAAAAAACATATATAATGTTTGGAGGTTCTATGTAATTTTCTAGCAAAAAAAATATGAATTTTACATGTAGTGGTTAAGGGCTAGTTTACACTTGCTTCAAAACAAGGCTTTGGACAGGCTTTGTTAAAGCTCTCTGAACGCCAGTCAAAGATCCTGTCACTAAATAAAATCAAAGCCACACAAAGCCTCATCTAAGCTCCACCAAAGGCTCACCAAAGGCTCATCGAAGCCCCATCAAAGCCTCTTTGAAGCCTATCAAAGCCCATCAAAGGTGGTATAATTTTTGAAGTGAAGCCAAAGCAAAGTAAAAGTAAGGTGTAAACAGGACTGTAAACTAACCATTTTATTTAGTGACAGGAGCTTTGATTGGCGTTAACAAAGCCTGTCCGAAGCCATGTTTTGAAGCAAGTGTAAACTAGCCCTTAGATTCAAAGGCATTCCTTGAATGATAACGGTCACAGTTGCTTGATCCCTCAACCAAACTGTCAACATCGTCAAATGTCTGGTGCCATAAATGATCACATGTGCAGCACCATGACAACTATGAATCAAACAGAGTCTAAGATGGCAGCTTCCTTGGCTGTAAATAATAGGAGGGTTTAGTTCTGCTTCATTTTGGGTTTTCTGTCGTCCACTGCTACCAATATCCAGGAAGTGCCTCATATGATCTATTGGTGTTGTCTCCTGGGTAACTTACTCTTTTTGTTCCCTGTACCACCAATCATATTTGAACAGACAAAGCTGAACTGGATTCTGGTTGGCGGGTGTTTGTTTTAAATCCAGTCTTTTTTTATGTATGAACAACAGTCTACAGTGTTCGAAATTGCTTTTCTGCTTCATAAGCAAGGGGTCAGCATTTGTTTCCCTTTTTTGTTTTTTATATGCCTCTGTTTTCACCTGGTAATCTGGCCAGCAACAAACCTCCTGTTTTCGAGTGCTTCCACTCAGTATGAAAAAGCAACAGAGACACCTTTGGACACTAGCATCATCATTCTGGAAGGGAAAGGTAGTGTTAGATGTACTAGTAGATTTAGATTCACTAAAGAAAATTGAAGCCAAACTCCAACTCACACCATTTAGGCAGTTTACAGCAACAGTTGTTTTCTTGGGATAAAGGATTTACATAAATGAAAGCTGATCATTGTAAGCATCTCTGTTAGTGTTAAATAGTTTATCTCAACCCCCTAACTGCTACATGTTGGTATGTAGAAAAACATCAGACTTACTGAACTGATCACCAGGTGCAATCAAAAGAAAAAAGCCTAAAAAATAAATCCAATGCAGCAATCACATATAAGAATTGGTAGGCTGCTTAAAGCGGAGCTCCACCCTAAAGTGAAACTTCCGCTCATGGGGAACCCTCCCCCCTCCGGTGCCACAATTGGCACCTTTAAGGGGGTAGGGGGTTGCAGATACCTGTATAATTCAGGTATCTGCACCCACTTCCGGCATAGATAGCCGCAGATTCTGCGGCTATTACGCCACTTCCTGCAGGGCCCCCGCTGTCTGCTGGGAAACACACAGATCCCAGAGACAGCAGGGACCGTCCTTATTGAGCAGCGTGACTCGCGCATGTGCAGTAGGGAACCCAGGAAGTGAAGCCGCAAGGCTTCACTTCCTGATTCCCATACTGAAGATGGCGGCGGCAGCACCCGAGAGCCGATTGACAGATCGAGCTTCGGGTGCCAACATCGTGGGTGCGCTGGATGGGTAAGTGTCCATATTTTAAAAGTCAGCAGCTGCAGTATTTGTAGCTGCTGACTTAAAAAAAAAATGTTCGCTGGACTCCCTCTTTAGTAATAGAGCTGCTTAAAAATAAATGTTTGCTTTTTGGTTTATTACCTATTTCATTTAGAACTTTGATTGGGATTTACCTTTAAAGAGGAAGTAAACCCTGATGGGTTTTACTTCCCCTTTGTTTTCCTGCAAAGGTAAAGCATAATGGGCTACTATGTATCGCATAGTAGCCCATTATGTGTCACTTACCTGAAACCGAAGCCTGCGATGTCCCCGATGTCCCCGCTGGCTGGAAGCGTCCATCTTCAGGCCTCTTCCTTCCAAAGCCGCGAACTCCAGCTCTGTGACTGGCCGAAGTTGCGTGACGTCACTCTCACACATGCGCGCGGGAGCCGCCAGTCACGGCATGACCCCAGGTAGAAACAGCACAGAGTGCCCTTTCTAAAGTGAGCATGCGCCGAATACATTGGTGCATGCATTGGTGCATGCGCAGAAGAACTCGTCGTGTGTAAAAATACCATGTAGGTTTAGGAGATATTTCCAGCTCCTACAGGTAAGCCTTAATCTAGGCTTACCTGTAGCGGAAAGTGGTTGTATCAGGTGTAATAAGATAATTATGGTGTACGGCTATAGAAAGCAGGTTGGTACTGTCACTTTATCATTAAATGGTGCATGCTTATTAATTCTGATTCAGAGTATAACTTTGTATTTAGTTCCTTACATTATTTTGTACATTTTAGTTTTATTGTATTTCCCTGAGCTTTGCTTGTTACAATAATGTTTCTCAACCTGTTAGTATTGTAATACCAGCAGCTCTTCTAGTTAATTAATTTTCTGCATGCCAACATAGAAAGTGTGTTTTAGGAATAGCAGTGAACAGTAAATAGACAGCTCTCCGTGATGCTTGGCTTTCCTTGACCTAGACATTCCTTCAATCAGTTCTCTGCCTGACACATTCAGGAACTTGTAGCTGCAATGTCAGAGCAATCCCAAAGAGAATATCATATGATGAATCCTATGTAGAAAGTCAAAACAATAAAACTGAAAAAGAAACAGCTATATAAAAGTTCTGTTTCGTATGTTTTTCTATTATTTTAAGCTTAAAGACAAAGGTATAAAGTTAGTAATAATGTCAAAAAGCTGTTAAAAAGAATACATGCTCTTCCTTGAGTAAATCTTCAAGATTTAAATGTGAGCGGCTCATAACAAATTATATATGCTCAGGCTTAGACAATTAAAAACAAAACAAAAAAACAACATCTTCAGAAAAGGATAAGCTCCTGTCATGATGACAACTATGGTGTTATGTGTTGCATGAAGAAGCTTTAATTATATCTTGTAAAATATTAGCATAAAGTCAAGATGTAGCATAGAAGATTTTAATATGAACGATACAAAAAAGACAAAACAAAAAAACACTGGCTGCTCACAGCAAAGGTCTTAATCAGAATTGCTTTGGCTTAGTACATTGGCAGCTCCTCATCAGAGCTGCTTTTGTGCATAATAATGAGCAGTTTTGTCCTGCTGTGTATTTTACAGGCTCTGTGCGCTGTAGGGAGGTTATGTGACATATCTTCGACAGGCACTGTGTGACCCGTGGCAAGACAAAAACCACAGGTGTTACAATGAGCCCACGGTACAATATAGCCAACAGGAAAATAATAGCTGAAACACACGTTTTTTTTTCCTTGATGGGAAAGCAATTTGTTTTCACAAATGTGTTTCCAATAGCTGGCTTTGACAACACAACAAACATGTACAACTCCTTAAAGAACCCAGCTATTCATTTACTCACACACGACCTTGAGTATATTAGTAGCATTGTTCTATTATTGCTTTGCAAGACTGCATTATAAAATCCACTAAAAGAATATCCCAGATATCTAGCGTCTTAACAGTATATATCTACCAAATGGATTTATTCCTTTTTTATTACTTATCTACCTTATCTATACTAACCTGTTCCGGCACCCTCCATTCCCCACTCCCAGACACGAAGCTTCAGAAGCAATACACTCAGACACAAACACAGAATTTCATGAAAGCCTTATGCATTTTATTTCTTCTTTTTAGCGTCTTAAGTACAGTATACAAATCAGGATATTATGGGACAATATTTCCATTAAACCAATAAAGAATATCCACCTATAGTTTACCACCAATAGGGGACATACCCATTTATTTGGTTGTGGTCTATGTACCAGTGGCGGCCCATGCATTGTTGGTGCACGGGAGTCGCCCCCCCATTCCTGCCACCACCGCCCCCTATCCATGCGCCTGGTCCCTTTTCAGGACAGCAGGTGCATAAATTACAATTGCGGGGATGGGGCAGGAGTGTGTCTTTTGAAGCACCGATTAGAGCCAGAGGCTCTGATAGGCTTCAAAATAGGGTAGTCTCGGGGCGCAGAGAGTGCGCCCCGAGCCCACCCAATTGTGTGACGATAGCAAATACATTTTCGCTATTTTCACACTAAAGTTCCTCCCCACCAATCAGGAGGCAGGTCATGAGACCTGTTTCCGTTTCGGCCAAAGCATCATTCCTATTGGATGCCTAGCTTTAGAGGAACAGAGAGGAGACGGAAGAGGCCTCCGGAGCCGCTGCCTGCACCAGAGGAGGGGACACCCCAGACCTAGATTGGGTAGGCTGGCGGGGGGGTGATATCTGTCAGCTCCGTGGGCCAGGCGGGGAGTGCTGGGCTGGATGTCTTTCAATCCCGTTCAGCGGGCCAGCCAGGGAGTGCTGGGCTGGATGTCTGTCAGATCGGGGGGTAGTCTGTTAGACACTTATCAGATCATACACTTATTATTCATGAGCATACTAAAAGGCATGCTTAATAACGCAATATCAGAACATAAAATATTTCCACTTACACAAGCATGTTCCTCTTTTTCTATAGAAGTCTCTGGGCATAGTGCCAGGTACATTTCTCAAGCCCAAGTTCCTCTTTTTCTATTGAAGCTTAATTGTTACTACATACGTTTATTGAAATAAGCCATAACAAAGAACAAGCTAAAACCAATGTTAAGGGGGCACCCTTACATCCACTATTCAATATTTCCATGTAAATATGGATAAAGTCAGTTGCAGAAAATGAATGAGTAAATACACAGGTATTTGCTGCTAAATTTAAAAAAATAGTAACCTAAAATTTACCTTACAAAAATATATGCACTCATCACACAAATAGGAAAGTTTCCATTACATCCTGGGGGCTGAGTTTTTCATTGCTGGGTTCAAACCTGCTTAGCAATGATAATCTGAGGAATAGGACTTTTTGGTTAGCATCTCATGGATTGGGAAATGAAAAGTTTAGTCTCCTTACAGTTTGCTGTAAGCTGTGCTGTCAATCATGCATTAATGATTTAGACATATACTCAAAAGTCTGTAGGTCAGACTCTAGATCATGGGTGCTCAACCTATGGCCCTCCAGCTGTTGCAAAAGTCCCATCATGCCTCTGCGTTTGAGAGTCAGGCTTGTACCTGTCAGCCTTTCAATTCATCATGGGACTTGTAGTTCTGCAACAGCTGGAGGGCCACAGGATGAGCACCCATGCTCTAGATAGTATTAGGATACTAGATCTTAGCTTCAGTATACAATCTCTTACTGCAAGTAAAGAATATCTAAGCTTTAAATTATAACTTGAAAAGCATAACGTATGCTTGGGATGGAGTTACATCTCGAGACACTTTTTTTATAATGGGGGTGAAGCCCTTGTCCCCATCAACATGGGGACAAGGTACTTTGGGGGGACCCCAAAGCATCCTTCCCATGTTAAAGGCATGTGGCCTGGGACGGTTCAGGGGGGGGGGGGCGCTCGCTCGTCCCCCTCCTTTTACTGTGGCCTGCTAGGTTGCATGCTTGAATAAGAGTCTGGTATGGATCTTGGGGGGACCCCTACGCCATTTTTTTTTACATTTTGGCTTGGGGATTCCCTTAAAATCCATACCAGACCTGAAGGGCCTGGTATGGATTTTGGGGGGACCCCTATGCCATTTTTTTTCAAATTTTGGCATAGGGTTCCCCTTAATATCCATACCATACCTAAAGGGCCTGGTAATGGACTGGGGGGGACCCATGTCATTTTTTTTTCAATGATTTGTATCTATATTGCCGGGATCCGGCAGTACAATACAGCCATGAGCAGTTTTAAATGACGTTTTCTTTTCCAAATGTCATTTTACTTCTCTCATTCATAAAACTATGTACGGCTGCCGTGTAAGCAGCTTTACATAGTGTGGGGTGTGGACTCAGCCCCTTGAGCCATGATTGGCCAATGGCACCCTGCCTTTGGCCAATCATGGCTCTCATAGCAGAGCATGTTGTGATTGGTCAAAGCATGTAGGTCAGGTGCAATCGCAGTGCATTGACGGTCTCGCCGTTCATTATGGCATGTTGAAAGGGCGCTTGAATTTGCCGCAAAATGCCTCATAATGTTCGGTATTCGGCGAACACTGAATGTTCGATTTGCACTTACGTTCGGCATGAACGTCTGGCAAATGTCTATCAATAAATTGTGTGTTTGCATTGAACTGTATTTACTACTCTGGAAAAAGGGATCATTCAGTACTATGGATAGATTTCTACTGATCCTTAGTGTTATTAATATATCTAACAAAAACCCGCAGGAACACAACATTTTGATTTTTATGCTCTGATATTTTTGCTAGAGTATTCAATAAAAAGGCTCCATGACCATTGTGAAAGACCATTCACAATGGTGTCTAATGTCTATTCACCCTAATTGTAAACAGAACATAGCTCAGCTATGGACACGAAAAAACACCACCTGTGATAGTTCAACTGGTGATTGCCAGACGGATCAACAAGTAAAGTGCTAAATTAAACATAGAACTGCTGTTAAAATCCTTACACATTTTAAAGAAAGAGAAAAAAAAAAGTATTTTTGTATATTGTGCTTCAGTGTTGGGACTTTTGCCAGATGAGTTTTGTTGACACAACAGAAAAATGAGCCAGTGCTAAATTATGTATCTTAATATTTGATTACAAGAAACTGAGAGATGCATCATTCCTATTTTGCCTTTTCTTGAAACAGTTTTTCTTCTAATAATATCATCCTGCAGTGTATGTAAAAAAGAAAAAGTCATTGTGAAATTTCATGCTAAATTCATGTGTCTTTTACATCTCACACTAACACACTCCATCGAAAATATGTAAAGCAAAGCTAAAATGTAAATATTCAACAATGGGGTTTGTAGTGCTTACTAATAAAAAATGAAAAATGAAATAGTACAGATACTAAATTTACTCATACTGTTCTATTTTTTCCTTTTGAAATGTACATAATCTCTCAAAGGCATAAAACAAGAATGTAAACTTTGACATAAAGGTCAATGTTTCCCATTGCAACTACTGCTGCTTTTCAAGTAGAGTTTAGAGTATGAATGCTTACACCTGATGACAAACACACATTTTGCTTCATGTCATTATTTAAAACATCAATGTCTACCTTTCCTGTAGAAATGTTGCATCACTGGGGTCTCTAGCCTATAACGTGAATTAAAAGTATTGTACTTTATTCATCTCCATAGGATAATCTGAGGTAGTATTTGCACTTTTAGTGCATTTGCAACTATTTCATTCCCCTTTTTAGTTTTGGGGCTAGCAGCCCTAGTGCACAGGTTGCCTTACCTCATAGTTGGCACTGGCCCAGAATCCAGCTGCACAGGAAGTGATGTGATGTGCCGTAACATCCCCTCCAAGCTCACGATTTGTCAGATGGTCCAGCCTGCAGAAGTCTTCGTGTCATTAAAGGAAAGAGGGACAGTGGCTGTGCAGATCTTCCTTGAAAAAGGGATGTTTGCACACACCAAAACATTGGATTTCTGGACCTCCTTTTCTTTTATACTTGACTATTTTGCTAGTTTCTTATGAATCCTTGTCTTTCACATTGTCATTGTATACTTACAGGCATGATCTTAGTTGTATACATTGTATACTTTGCTCATACTATATGATATCTGTTATGATATCATACATATTATATCTGTTATTTTATAAAAGGGTATATACAGTGCCTTGAAAAAGTATTTATACTCCTTGAAATTTTCCACATTTTATTATGTTACAACAAAAAAAGTAAATGTACTTTATTGGGATTTTATGTGATAGACCAACACAAAGAGGCACATAATTGTAAAGTGGAAGGAAAATGATAAATGGTTTTCCAAATTATTTACAAATAAATATCTGAAAAGTGTGGTGTGCATTTGTATTCAGCCCCCCTGAGTCAATACTTTGTAGAACCACCTTTTGCTGCAATTATAGCTGCAAGTCTTTTTGGGGATGTCTCTACCTGCTTTGCACATCTAGAGAGTGAAGTTTTTGCCCATTCTTCTTTGAAAAATAGCTCAAGCTCGGTCAGATTGGATGGAGAGCGTCTGTGAACAGCAATTTTCAAGTCTTGCCACAGATTCTGAATTGTTAGGTATGGACTTTGGTCCATTCTAACACATGAATATGCTTTGATCCAAACCATTCCATTGTCGCTCTGGCTGTATGTTTAGGATCGTTGTCCTTTCTTCCCATGCCAGCTGTTCAGACCACAATTTGCACTTTAAGTGGTAGTGCAGGAGTAATATAAAATATTTCTCTGTTTAATGCTCTCCTTGCCTGGCCTGTCAGTTTAGGTGAACGGCCATGTCTTGGCAGGTTTGCAGTTGTTTCATACTTTTTCCATTTTCCATTGAACAGTGCTCTGTAAGATGTTCAAAGCTTGGGATATTTTTTTATAACCTAACCCTGCATTTAACTTCTCCACATCTTTCTTCCGGACCTGTCTGGTGTGTTCCTTGGCCTTCATGATGCTGCTTGTTCACTAAGGTACTCTAGCAAACCTCTGAGGGCTTCACAGAACAGCTGTATTTACCGAGATTAAATTCCACAGGTGGACTCTATTTACTAATTAGGTGACTTCTGAAGGCTATTGTGTCCACTAGATATTAGTTAGGGATATCAGAGTAAAGGGGGCTGAATACAAAAGCACGCCACACTTTTCAGATATTTATTTGTAAAAAATGTAAAAAACATTTATCATTCCTTCCATTTCACAATTATGTGCCACTTTGTGTTGGTCTATCACATAAAATGCCAATAAAATGCCAATAAAATACATTTCCGTTTTTGTTTGTAACATGACAAAATGTGGAAAATGTAAGTGCCCTTTGTTAGGTATTTCTATCATTTTAATACATGAAATGTTTTATAAAACATGTGGGTGCGCTTGTCCTTTTCTACTTGATTTACATTATGGGGTGGTATGATGACACTCTTATGAATTCATAGCACCCCTACTATGCACATGTGCTTTAACTAGCTGAGATCCGCGCTATAGCCAAATGACGGCTACAGCGCGGATCTGTTGTGCCGGGAGCACGTCATATGACGTCCTCCCCTTCTGTGCACTCCATGGAGCGTGCGCGCGCCGCCGGGGGCGCGCGCGCGCTCTCGCCGTGTCACTGGACACCCAATGCGCGTGCCCAGTGGCCGCGATGTCCGCTGGGCACCCGCGATTGCCCGGTAACACAGCGGGACCGTGGATCTGTGTGTGTAAACACACACATCAACGGTCCTGTCAGAGGAGAGGAGCCGATGGTGTGTTCTCTGTACAGAGACACACCGATCGGTCTCCTCCCCTTGTGAATCCCCTCCCCCCACAGTAAGAATCACTAACAGGGAACATAATTAACCCCTCCCCGCCCCCTAGAGGTTAACCCCTTCACTGCCAGTGTCATTTATACAGGAATCAATGCATTTAAATAGCATGGATTGCTGTATAAATGACAACGGTGCCAAAAATGTGTCAAAAATGTCCGATGTGTCCGCCATGTCCGCCATATTGTCGCAGTCACAATAAAAAATCGCTGATCGCCGCCATTACTAGTAAAAAAAAAAATATTAATAAAAATGCTATAAAACTATCCCCTATTTTGTAAATGCTATAACTTTTGCGCAAACTAATCAATAATCGCTAATTGCGATTTTTTTTTTTACCAAAAATATGTAGAATACGTTTCGGCCTAAACTGAGGAAAAAAAAGTTTTTTTATATATTTTTTGGGGATATTTATTATAGCAAAAAGTAAAAAATATTGTTTTTTTTTTAAAATTTGTCGCTCTTCTTTTGTTTATTGCGCAAAAAATAAAAAACGCAGAGGTGATCAAATACCACCAAAAGAAAGCTCTGTTTGTGGGGAAAAAATGATAACAATTTCATTTGGGTACAGTGTTGTATGACCGCGCAATTGTCATTCCAAGTGCGTCAGCGCCAAAAGCTGAAAATTGGTCTGGTCACGAGGGGGGTTTAAGTGCAAAGTAATCAGGTGGTTAATTTATGAAGTCTGAGAACAAACTAACTTCCAGTCTTTTAAGGTCTGTTTCAATTGTTTGCATTAGATGAGTTTTGAATTCCGATACATGTCTATGGCAATGCAAAACCAGTTTGAAGCAAATGTAATTTAGGTCAGAAGTAGTATTGCCTCATAGGAACCACACAGCTACATGGCAGGACTGGGAACTGTTACCTTGGAAGGTCAACAAAACCAAATGGCCTTTTCATGGGAGGGACAATTGAATGTGGGCTAAAAAACAGTACAAAACACAAAGTCAGTGTAGAGCAGCCTCTCAAACTCTGTAAAAGCGAAATCTCGTCTCTCCTGCAGTGCCTCCTTGCTGCCCCCACACACACACACACTCTAAATGGTCCAGCTGAATCAATACTCTTTTACCAAACTCTAAGAGGAATGTACACTCCCAATCTTGTGCTGTCTCATGCAAACAAGGAATAAAACAAGAAGATGATCTTCATACAATGAGGCTTATTTACTAACAGTGGAGGTCGCTCCATTAGGGGTGCAGGGACTTGACCATGCCACTCCATGCAGGATTTCAATGTTTTTTTATTTTTTATTTAGAAGCACATGATTAGAGCCTGAGGCTCGAATTGGCTTAAAAAAAAAGTGAGGGCTTGGGGCGCAGGGCACTGCGCCCTGAGCCCACCCAGTTGTGTGACATTAGCAAATTAATATTCACTAACATCTTCTTGCTTCACCTCTCGGCCAATCAGAAAGCGGTCCGGAGACCCAGTTAGCCAGGGATTCTTAGGAATCCTAGCCAATTGGGTCTCAGAACCCACTTTCTGTTCAGCCGGGAGGAGAAGCAATGGCCCTGGGTCTTCCCTCGGCAAGCTGGAGTGAGGAGCAGCGGGTGGAGGGGCAGCAACAGCCACTTAGAAGAGCCCTATCCCAGGTCCAGCACCACCTCATCATCAGAAAGTAAGGCCATGGACCGCCACCTTCCAGTCGGACTTACTGGGGAGGGGGGGGGTTGTGTGCTGCCCCCCCCCAAAATATTGAGCACCAGCTGCACTGTTTACTAAAGGACTTGACAATGTTCACACAATAAAATGTGTGAAGAGTCACTTTATGTATCCAATCATCTGAAAAGAAAACCCCTGTTTACTAGTCTCATCTGCACATGGTTGGATAACTGAAGTGAATATGTACACAAGTTATTCTCAAATCCTTTAAACTCAGTACACACGTATCAATAACCTGCTGGTTCAGCAGGGACTGGCCAACTTGCAGTACATTAGCAGTACATTGGTACTGCTGTCTGTTCAACAGAAGCTGGTCTAATGACCAGCTTCTGTTGAATGATCCTACTGGAAAACCAGCATTTGATCAGCATTTGCAGTGAATGTCTGCAAGCACCGATCAGTGTATTCTGATGGGGGAAGCCCCTCTGTCAGAATACAACAGCTCAGTGGGAGAGATCCCTGCATCGCACATTGTTGAGTTGATACAGGGATCTGTCAGTTTTTTCTTGTTCAACCCACTGGTACACTTTAGTAAAATAGTGTCAATAAGTTTTTTTAAAGTCTGAACAATAAAACAATAAAACTGCGTCCATGCATGTAGACAATGCCTTGCACTGGTATGCAGTTTAGCTCAATATACTGCAAGTGTCAGGGGGTGCTTGATTGGTATTGTTAATATGTGCTGAGCATCCCTTTATGGGACATGTATGTACAATTCTTGAAATGTCAAATGTAGATTATCTATACATTGGAACAAATCATATTATTGTCTGCCAACCCTCTCCTCCAATACCTACACTGGCTCCCAATCACCCATTAATTAAATTCAAAATACTAACCACAACTTACAAAGCCATCCATAACTCTGCCCGAGCTACATCACCAATCTTGTCTCCAAACATATCCCAAACCGTCCTCTCCGCTCTTCTCACGATCTCCTCCTGTCAAGCTCTCTTGTTTCCTCCTCCCATGCTCATCACCAGGATTTCTCCAGAGCCTCTCCCATCCTCTGGAACTCGCTGCCTCAACCTGTCCGGCTATCCCCTACTCTAGCTACCTTCAGGCGATCCCTGAAAACTCATCTCTTCAGGGAAGCCTATCATGTCTCCAACTAATCTTTTACCACTTTCATCAGCTCATTCCCCACAGTTACAACCTTTTGTATCACCTCCTCCACCCTATTAGATTGTAAGCTCTTCTGAGCAGGGCCCTCTTAATCCTCTTGTATTTTATTGTATTATAACTGTATTGTCTCCCTTTTTATATTGTAAAGCGCTGCGTAAACTGTTGGCGCTATATAAATCCTGTAATAAAAAAATAAAAAAAAATACACATCCCATTTGTATTGTTCAGTGGTGACCTTGGAAAGCTGCTTGTGTGGCCAGATTTAGATATAATGTTGGAGATAATATAAGCAGCTCATACTAGTAAGGTTGTCATCAGATGATTATCAAGGCATGTGATACAATGCTCCAGTAGATCTGAATAATATTTTCTTGGGTTTTCTAGTCCACAATAGGAGTCTTATCTATGGTTAAAATGTGACAGTTATCCAACATGAAAAAATATTCCTCAACTAGCTGAACATAAAATGACAAGGGGTTATAGTCATTGGTAGAATGCCACAACGCCACACTCGAAACTGAGAAAGCAGCTTCTTCTTACAGCACATATCCCTTAGCCAGATTAATCCATCTGTTCTTGTAAATTTACCATTGTTTAACAACTGTTCCCTAAAAACAAGCCTGTCAAACCTTTAAACAGGATTCTGCCAGATGGACGTAAATTAAAGCTTTATAAAACTTGAGACACATTTGAGGTTTGAAATCTTTCCTCTGGTTTATAAACTAAAACTATGAAAAATGTATAAGATAGGGCATAGAAGACAAGCATGTGTTACTGAGTCTTCCTTAAGATTAACTAGTCTACCAGAGGAACAAATCTACAGAAACTAGTCTACCAGAGGAACAAAGACTTTAGCAGATGCTCATTTGTAAAACTCATGATTTTTTTTTTTTTTTTGCATCGTTTAGGAATAATTATATATTTTTATCCTCGGAACACTGCATAATTTCACAATTACAAACACTTGTTTCTGTGGCATCGAACCACTGTTAACAGTGGCAATGACTGCTGCTAGTTTTATAAACAGCCCTATTAATGCAGGAGCACAAAAATAGGCAAATACGAGTGCCATGATGATGAAGCTTTAACAAAAATTGTTTATTTCTTAGCTTTCATTATTCAGCAACTGGCAGGAAAACCTGCAGCTAAAAAATTTGTTTAAATTTGACTTTTAAAAAGCTTTTGCGTACCGTCTTTTAGTTCAGGTCAATTTAAGCACTGTATTTATACTTTAAAATGCATTTGAAAAAAACTTAGGAATAAATGAAACAGTTCTAAGTTGCTTTTCTCCAAATAAAGGTGAATATAAGATTTAGCTTAAAGTGACCCTGAGGCTACTTTTACACTGGGACATTGAGCGCGCTGGCGGTAAAACGGTGCTATATTTAGCGGCGCTTTACCGTTGTTTTAGCGGTGTTATTCGGCCACTAGCGGGGCAGTTTTAACCCCCGCTAGCGGCCGAAAAAGGGTTAAAATCGCCCCGTCCAACTGCCCCGTAGGGGTCGAACGAGGGTTAAAACCGCCCGCAAAGTGCCACTGCAGCGGCACTTTGCAGGCAGGTTTGCAGTGCTGCCCCATTGTTTTCTATGGGAAGGGGCGCTTTAGGAGCGGTAAATACACTGCTCCTACAGCTCTCCAAAGATGCGGCTTCTAAGACTTTTTTTACCATCCTGCAAGCGCAAGTGGCTGTTTCAGAGCGCTTTGCAGGTGCTATTTTTAGCGATGTAGCGCCTGCAAAGCACCCCAGTGTGAAAGGGGCCTGAGTCTGTAATATCTATGTAGTGCTACCTCTGAAAGGACCACTGTTGTGTGTCCCAGGCTTCCCACTAGTGCAGCACAGCCAGACAAACAACAGCTTTCAACCTTCTGGCTCGAGAAATAGTCTAGGGCTTGGCTTTTTAGAAGTTTTAATGCAGATCAATTTGAATGGGGAACAGAGAGCTGTGGGATACTCTGGGACACTAAACAAGAATGTGAGGACACTATACCTCCACAGCAGCCTCTTAACACTGTCCTCCAAGTATTAGGACATTAAGTGGACAGCACTGGTACACAATTGGAACTTCACTCTCCTAATTAACATTGATTATTTTAATTAAATTAAATTTCAATTAACATTTTTTTTTTACATTTCTTCAGTTACTTCCTGGTTTCTTGCCTAGGCAATTTGCCTAGGCAAATTATGTCATACATTCTAGGAGTCTTCGGTAGGAGAGGAGAGGAGGAGTGGTTTTCTCAGCTAAGCAAACTATCCTGCCTGCATGCTTGAGTGAAGGGCAGATGGATTCCAGGAAGTAAATGTTTTATGAATCTTCTACCCTTACTCAAGATGACCATAGCCAGAAATGCTAGAAGGTTGTCTTTCAAAGTGATTTCTCAACAGAATAAAGCATTAAAGTGGTTGTAAACCCTTACAAACCACTTTTACCTACAGGTAAGCCTACACGGTTAAGGAGATATTTTACAAAAAAAGGGCACCGCTGTCTACGGCGCATGCACGCCATAGACAACGGTGCAGGTGTACTGTACTGTATTGCGCCGCAAGTGAAGGAAAACATGCCGTCACTTACGGCTCACGCGCGCATGCGCCGGAGTGACGTCATCGCTGCTCCGGCCACTCACAGCGCCGGAGCAGCAATACCTGGAAGGAAGATGGACGCTTCGTGGAAGAGGGGACAGCGGTGACATTGCAGGCTCCTGTGTCAGGTAAGTGACACATAATGCGCTACTATGCGATGCAAAGTAGTCCATTATGCTTTACCTTTGCAGGGAAACAAAGAGGAAGTAAACACATCAGGGCCAGTGTTATCTGCTTCCCTGCCAGTGACATTTATACAGTAATCTGTGCATTTTATAACACTCACTGATCACTATACGCTTATTGGGATTTTTTTTTACCAAAAATATGTAGAAGAATACATATCCGCCTAAAATGAGGATTTTTTTTTTTTTAATTGGGATATTTATTATAGAAAAAAGTAAAAGATGTTGTGTTTTTTTTCAAAATTGTCACTGTTCTTTTGTTTATAGCGCAAAAAATTAAAACCGCAGAGGTGATCAAATACCACCAAAAGAAAGCTCTATTTGTGGGGAAAAAAAGGACATCAATTTTATTTGGGTACAACTGCGCAATTGTCAGTTAAATCGACACAGTGCCGTATCACAAAAAATGGCCTGGTCAGGAAGGGGGTAAATTCTTCCGGGGCTGAAGTGGTTAATATGTGTGCAGTATCTATATAATCAAAATCTGAGAAGACAGCTTATTTATTGCCATTTTGCTAAGCCATAATCTACATTTCCAAATGTTCATTTAGCGCATTAATTATGGTATTTCTAAACATATTTGTATTATGTAAATTCTAAATTTTATACAAAAAAAAATAGCTGTAATTAGCACAAAATATTTATATATTCAGTTTTTTATTTAATTTCTGATAGTAGCACTGCGAAGTGTTATACTGGTTCTATTATTGCCAAGGCGTTAAAATAATGAATGTAATTCCAAGTTACACAACTGTGCCACATGATTTCTGCCCAAACAAAACCACCTAATTATAGGAAATAATAAATATATAAAAGTACTAGATACCAATTATACATGCATAAATAAATAATAAAAAATCACATGAAACAACACAAAAATGCATGAACTTTGATCACTTTTGGGCAAAAACAAAGGATACATAATAAGTCTTTGTATGTTTTGTTTCATGTGATTAATTATTTATTTATGCATGTCTAATTGGCATATAAGAATAACAGAGCGCAGTACTTCATGTACAATTTTTTCAAATGAAACTGTTACTTTTTGGTATCAGTTGTGCTACTAACAGCTCCCAATGTAAAAATAATAGGTAAGGGAATAACCAGGGTTCAGGATTTATATTAGTGAGATTTCAGGAAACAGCTCAAGGACACCAAAAAGGTCAAGGTACAATTGTGTCTATTACATTTCAAGTAGAACTTGCAATACTTAAAGTGGTTGCAAACCCTTACAAACCAGTTTGACCTACAGGTAAGCCTAGATTAAGGCTTACCTGTAGGTCCAATAAATATCTCCTAAACCTACATGGTAGACAGCGGCGTGCAGGCGCACTGCGCATGCCGAGATCACGGCGATATGCCGCTTTCGTGCGCATGCGCGGGAGTGACGATGGCGGCGGAGGAGGTCGTGGATGAGGGTTGCTTTGGGGGCTTCGTTCTTAGGTAAGTTATTCATAATGAGCTAGTATGCTATGCATACTAGCTCATTATGCCTTTGCCTTGCAGGTTCCGTTTTTTTTTTTTTTTTTTTTTGGAGGAGGCTTTACTTCCTCTTTAACTTTTTACAAATAACCTTTTCTTTTCAGTAAAATGCTGCTTTCTGTGCTTCCATTTCAATGCTGTGTGCTAGCTTAGTTGGGCAACATTCATACCCCTCAGCACATGTGTCTCACACCAAATTGCAGAGTTAGCCATACACATAAAGAAATACACAGGTTCCTCCATCCATGCTTGGAACCAAACAGCATGGATGGATGAATTTCCTGCTACCAGCTATTGTATTCTCACAGCCACAGGAGCCAGCTGTCAGAATACAATAGCCGAAAGCGGGAGATACACAAACAGTGACTACATCTGATTGGCTGATATCACTGTTTAGCTAGTTTTTTTTCTGCCTGCCTGTTTTGATTTCTTAAACAGAATTTGCTAAGCCACCTTTGCCCACCCTAAGGCCCCTTTCACACTGGGGCGGTTTGCAAGCGCTATTGCGCTAAGAATAGCGCCTGCAAACCGACCCGAAACAGCTGTTGCTGTTCCTTCAGTGTGAAAGCCCGAGGGCTTTCACACTGAAGCGGTGCGCTTGCAGGACGCTCAAAAATGTCCTGCAAGCCGCATCTTTGGCTCGCTATAGGAGCAGTATATTTACCGCTCCTATAGCGCCCGGTCCCATTGAAAACAATGGGGGAGCGCGCCGAACCCGCCCGCAAAACGCCGCTACAGCGGCGGTTTGCGGGCGGTATTGACCCTTTTTCGGCCGCTCGCGGGGGGTAAAAACACCCCGCGAGCGGCCGCAATGCGCCGCTAAAACGCCGGTAAAGCGGCACTAAATATAGCGCCGCTTTACCGCCAGCGCCCCCACCGCTCCAGTGTGAAAGTAGCCTTAGAGAAGTGGTGTGTTATGGTAGCCATAGACGCTCCAGTTTTTCCATCTAATTGATGATCAAAACGATTGTCTCTGCAAACAATCAAATAGCCATAACTTCCCTTACGATCAATTTAGACTCAATTTTGATCAAATTGGAAACTGAGTCGATTGGTCAGGATGGAAACTTTTCAATCATTTGCATCGATTGGCAGCAGGACTATGATACTTTAATGATAAAGAAAAAAACTATAAGTTCAAACACTTGTGTATATGTGAGAATACAACAGGTAATATGTGAGCACTAGGCGCTCATCAGTCCATAGCAATAGTTCTTAAAATGGGATGACAGGCAGCAGCTGTCCTCAGAGAAAAGCCAGCTTTGTAAATAATACAGGAGATCAGTTAAAAACAGGCTCATCTGTATAGAGTGTTGTTACAGGTGTAGTCCGGTATCCAGACCGAGCATCCACGGGTATGGCTGGTGTCTAGGAGAGCCGCAATCCATCCTGTGGCCATCGGGAAGTCGGCCTGGGTCACCGTGGAGTGCAAGGAAATGACGTCATCAGGAACAGAGAGACACCACAGAAAGAACAGCTAGGTCAACGAGGCTACTCCCTCGGGGCATCAGCTCCTTCTACAGGCCTCCGAGCACTATGATACTTTGCTCATGAATGCAGTCATGTTTTGAGTGATCAGATTATGAGATTACATGATGGAAACAGAGATGGAATCAATGACTTATGAGTCTAAGCTATGATTATATCTTAAAGTGTAAGTAAACCCACTTATTTGACATATTTGCCTCTGTTTACTCTACAACTGCCATGATGCTGCACATGTGATCAGTTGTGACAGCCATTTGATGGTTTGACAGTTTGGTTGAAACTGTTTTATGGATGGTTTTACTTCCGCTTTAAGTATCGATCAAAATCCTCGTTCCCATTTGAGGCAAAGTGATCGAATGGGTTGTCCATTTGTGACTTCAATGGGCTTAAAAAGAGATCCTGTAACCAAAGAAAGAATACTTTGACATGCAGCAACTTAATATTTAAATTAAGTAAAATATTTGAACTAGTGTCCAGAATAATGTAAGAGTATATTCAGCTTATCTATGCCCCCTTACCATATGTAGTATTCAACTACGACACTGGAAATCTAGATAGAATTTACCAAAATGATGCTTATTTTCCTCTGCAGAATGCTCTGTAATAGGTACAGTAAAACCTTGGTTTGAGAGTAACTTGTTTGAGAGCGTTTTGCAAGGTGTTTTAATAAATTTTGACTTGATATACAAGCGATGTCTTGTCACGTCACAACTGAGTATAAAAGAGAATAGAGGCACCTCTAAGTGTAGCAATATGGTTATATTTTTATAATTTTGTAATAATGTTGTAAATAACCAAGATGTTGTCAGTTTTTGGCGTGAAGATTGTAAACGCACTTGTGAATGTTTTCCAACTTTTTTATTTTCAAAAATGTGCTACTATTTTAATGGCAATGGGTGTTATTTACTAAAGGCAAATCCTACTTTGCACTGCAATTTCCTTTCCCAGGGAACTTTTTCAATGCACTTGTAGAGCATAGCGGATTTGACTTATGTAAATGACACCCACAGTGCTTTGTACGAAAACACGGAGCACAGCATTTTGGAGAATACACACATGTCACACCTGGTGCTGTTTTGGACCGGAAGCGGCTGGCCAGGATGCCAAAAGCGTTCTCCACCACTCTTCTGCTACTGGACAGCCTGTAGTTGAAGACCCTCTGGTCCGGGGTGACGGGTCTCTCATCGGGGAACGGCCTCATCACATGGGGAGGGGGTCAAAAAACGCAAACGCTTTCATCCTGCGCTAAGACGAAGGGGAGTCCTTCGGCATTCTTCCTCTGGAGGTGGCAAGCACCACAGACTGCCACTTTGGAGACGCCAGTAGAACTCCGTGTGCGTAAATCCCCACGTCCACATAAATAAAACTCCGTATGTTGCCGATACCACCGCCAACATCCACTACACTATTAATCCCTTTATAATTTTAATAGGTAGGACCCCGAGTTGGGCGGTGGGGACGATGTGTTTCCATCAATTGCCCCTCCGCAGTTAGGGAAAGTCCCAACGGCTGGCAAAGTGGGAGGGCCACAGTCTTCCGCACCTAAACATTGCACAGCAGATTTAGACAATCAACCAGGTACCAACATCCGACCGTGCGTACACTCCATCAGACCAACTTTTTCCAGGTTTCATCGGACTTTTGTTGGCTGTGCGAACAGACCAACTTTCTGCCAACAAAAGTCCGATGGACCAAAGTCCGACCGTGTGTACACAAAGCCAACTGACTTTTGTACAAAGTACAAACACGCATGCTCAGAACCAATGCAAAAGATCAGACAACAATAGTGGGCAAGCAGATTAGACAATCAACATCTTGGAACAAGAGCATTGTATAAAATTGGAGGCTGGAAAGTATTTGCACAGAAAAGTAGAGGCTCCCCTTCACAGATTACTCACCCCCCCATGGGACATTGGCAATAACTATGGTTTTGGGGGGGGGGGGTGGTGGACAGGTAACCCTCTGCACTTCATTGATTGGCAAATGGCTCAATAATGTGGCCTAGTTGGCCAGACCCTCTGTACTTAACACCCCCCCCCCCCCCAAAAAAGGCCGGCACAGTGTGACATTATTAAATTACCAAGCAAGCTAATAGGAGGGAAAGAAGACAAAAAATAGGAAATGGAATGTATGGAGGCAGTCCCTTGCACTACATGCTTTGCTGAATTCATCCCTAAAGATGCGCACTATAAAGAGGTAGGTATATAGTGTGTATGGACCTGGGAAAGCCAGCAGATAAAGGATTGGTACCATCTGACAGAGCAGTTGGGGGAGGGGGTTCCTAATGAGTTTGCCCCCCCCCCCCCACCAAAAGAACAAAAAAAGGGGGCTCTACATGAAGTAAACCACACAGCAAACATATTTTAGGGGGTGTTTTGGGGCAAACAATACTATGCAGCAGACAAAAAGACATTGCTTAAGTGACTAGGCCATAGGTGTCTATTGGGGCAGAAGAGCATGCTGGTGAGGTAAGTGAAGGGAAAAATGCATGAAGGAGAAAGGGGCACAGCATATTAGAACATATTGCAATCATGGTAATTAGGGAAGGAGGTCAAAAATACAAGTCATTAGCAAACAGAGCATACATAGAAGGGAATAGTAAAGTAGAAATGTTACCTTAATATAGTCCTCCTGCAGGACCTGAATGATGGCAGAACAGGTCTCTGGAATAATGATTCCCAGGGCCTGGGGAGAGATACCTGAAGAGAACTTCAAATCCTGAAGACTTCTCCCTATCGCCAAGTACCTCAACGTGGCAACAAGCCTCTGCTCCGGAGTAATGGCTTGTCTCATGCAGGTATCCTGCCGGCTGATAAAGGGGGTCAGCAAAGCCAAAAGACGGTGAAAATCGGGGTCCGTCATCCTGAGAAAGTTCCTGAAATCATCAGGATTATTCTCCCGGATCTCACGAAGCAAAGGCATGTGCGAGAACTGGTCACGCTGAAGCAACCAATTCTTGGTCCACATACTCCTCATCACTCTGTTCATGGACGGGTCTTGGGTCAAAGCTAAAAGCCCGACACCAATTCCGCGTACAGCACGAACTCGGCGACGAGTACGCACGGGAAACATCGCTCAGAAGGTCACAAAAGGTCGGCTGGTCAGAACGGACAAACAGAAAGCACCGATAAACAGCAAGGCCTGAAAGAACGAAGTGAATACCAGCAACGAGCAGACAATAAGCAGTGCAAATCAAAGCGTCCTATATCAAGATATAGGCCGCAATGACCAACAAATGCGAACTGACTACACGCACTAATAAACAGATACGCACGACAAGCACAAACTGAAGAGCAGTAACGATCTGAGTCAGAAACTGAGAAGCGCGAATCTTAAGTCACCAAACTTCCACTAACTCTCGATAAAACACGGGATGGCGCTGGAGTATTCAAACGTCCTCTTTTGAAGTGTCGCCAGTACGTTGAAACGTCACTACGTTCATGTTTGTTGCCTAAAAAGTCCGATCGTGTGTATGCAATACCAACTTGGGGCCAACGCCCTTTGGACAAAAATCCACGGGAAAGTTGGTCCACGGTCCGATCGTGTGTATGAGGCTATAGAGGCGCCTCTCTTATCTTTTATACTCTCTAGCTCCTGCTGGAGTTTTTGGGGGATTTTAATCCCCTTGTGGAGGCCTCCATTTGTGGATGGACATTTTATGGTTACACAATTTATCACATTTCTATAATCTTTTTATATGGACTATAAACGGAAGGATCTATGAATAAAAGGTTGTGGAACAAATCATTTGAGCTTCCATTATTTCTTATGGGGAATTTTGCTTTGATATACAAGTTCTTTGGATTACAAACATGTTTCTGGGACGAATTATGCTTGCAATCCAAGGTTTTGCTGTATATAAATGTTATGAGTAAATGGTTTATATTTTTTAATGGTGATATAGATTCACAGATAACATATCTGCTTTGTGCCTGCATTGACGTTTGCAACAACAATGGGTTGTTTTGGTGCAGCCATTGTATTTCACCTGTGGTATCACTCTAGGTTTTTGGAACTGTGCCAAGACTGCTAGAGAAGGTTACAATTTAGTCATTGCTCACTGGCATTGCTGATACAGCATTATAGTTCAGAGTGGTTTCATGCTGCATAATAGAATAAATGCAACGTAGTTTATTAGCTCACTGGGAAAAAAAGAGACATGGTTAATAAAGAAAATATTTTGTATGATCCTGTATAAGGATTTTGCAGCTTCACACAAACTTTTACACTTTATTTTTTTTCACTGTTGTATAAATATATAATTTTTTAATACATTTCTTAAATTATAATAGACAGGCTGAAAGCTATTTTATATTGTATTGCTGTGCTTAAAGTGGTTCTAAAGGTGAAGGTTTTTTTACCTTAAAGCGTTAAAGAGTTTCGGCGAAAAATATTTTTTTAATTGAATTATTCCATTATTACAAATGAAGCACAAAAACCATTATACAATGATCATGATCGATTTAGCATAAATATAAATTTTCTGCCTCCGTTTGTGGCCGTTGCCATCATGATTGTGGGCATGTGAAGCCCAATCGAGATCTCTTCCTAGATTAGTTTTGGAGAGGTGCATGCTGGGTAACCAGCATGCACCTCTCGATCTCGCGAATGGCTGGCTGTAGCAGTGATTGTTTCTAAAGTTGCCATAACAACGGGCGGCGACAGAGGAAGGTCCCGCCCCATTGTTATGGCAACATCACAGTACTGCCCACAGACTCCTGGGAAATGATGACCCAGGTGAGGGAGGAAGTGATGAGGAGCTCAGCAGAGCAGGAAATGGCAGATTAGGAGGACTACATAGCAACAGTATAAATAAAAAATGTCCTCCGAATTTTTTTTAGGATGGAACTCCGCTTTAAGGCATTAAGGTAAAAAGCCTTCTCTCTGCAGCTCGGCCCCCAGTCCCCCCCCCTTTATACTTACCTGAGCCCAATCTCGATATGCATGAGAGCAGCAGCTCCCTCCGCTCTCTCGCCCTCCTCATAGGGCAGCTTGATAGCAGCGGGAGCGTTTTGCTCCTGCTGTCAATCAAATCCTTTAATGAGGGATCGGGGGCTTGGCCAGCCCCGCTGTCTGTGTCTATAGACGCAGGCAGTGATGCTTTGGAACGAGTGCCCTCATAAGAAGCAGCTTCCTTTGGGAGCACTCATCGAAGAGGAGGAGCCAGGAGTGCCGGCAGGAGACCCGAGAAGAAGAGGGTCGGGGCTGCTCTGTGCAAAACTACAGCACAAAGCAGAGGACAATGACATGTTTGTTAGTTTAAAAAAATATCCTTTAGAATCAATATATAATTGATATAGATACAATTGCAATATCTATTTTCCTAGGTCTGCCATTGGGGGAACCTGAAGTGTAAGTGTAACCATAGACAGCTCAAATCAGAAGATAATCTTACACTGTTGCCCAGTTGGGCATACTATTTAGCTTCTCTTTATTGTTTCCTCACTTGCTTATGATTGACCCAGTACAGTGACATGTTCTTGGTGGGCTTGCTTAGGTGGGTTCAGACTAGGATCCAAACACGGCTGAGCTAATCCTTATCATTGCGGACTCTCAGCAAGACAGAAAACAAATACAAACTGACAGATATTGAGACCCTCTCCTCCTCCTCCTCAGGTCCCTGTTACCAGCTTAAAAAACTGAAATTAAAATCACAGAAAAATTAAGTGCTTTAAATGCTTACTAACAGCATTTTTTCTTTGTATTAACTTGCATTGTGTCTCCTAAGACTGGATTCACACCTATGCATTTTTAGTGCTTTTTGCATTTTGCAGATTTGCACTACAGAACATGTTCCATAGGAAACCATGTTAAATGGACTGTAGTGCAAATCTGCAAAATGCAAAAAGCACTAAAACTGCATAGGTGTGAATCCAGCCTAAGGCCTTATACATACAAGGCATTTGCTTTTCTGCCCTGAATGCCTTTAAGGCTGGATTCACACCTATGCAGTTTTAGTGCTTTTTACATTTTGCAGATTTGCACTACAGTCCATTTAACATGGTTTCCTATGGAACACGTTCTGTAGTGCAAATCTGCAAAATGCAAAAAGCGCTAAAACTGCATAGGTGTGAATCCAGCCTTACTCCTGTCAGGAAAAAGTGTCAAGGTTTTACATGGATTCTAGTGGCCAGAATATTAATGTATTCTACCCATTGGAATGCATTAGTGCTCAAATGCGCCTAAACATGTCTAGGTTAATAGAGGTGCTTTTACAGGCTGGGAAAAAAAAGTCAAACACCTGTAAAAGCAATATTTTTAAGAGCTGTGTAAATGAGGCCTAACTAGAAAACTTGATGATTTTACAAAGGTCAGCTCCCTAGCACATGCCCCTTCCTCCTTGCACATCATAGCTCTCTCCTCTTCTAGGAGTCAATTTACTGTCTGCCATCCAAGCATAACCCTTTCCCTTCCTACAAAAATCTTTATGTAGTTGTTGGAGGGGAGAAGGGGAATATTATAGAATGTCACTCGGTTGACAGCAATGAGTCTGCTGGGGCCGCTGACATCACATCCAAGATGGTATCTCCCAGCACCAGTCTCATGGCTTTTGAATGTCTAGGGAGGAGTTTACAGGTAAATAATATGCCTAAATTATGTTAAATGCACATATAAATTTATGGGAAGATTGTTTATGAAATAAATAATCTGGCGACAGGTTCTTAAGCAAATCAAGAAAAGTAGTTCAAAACACAGCCAAAGTGTTCTAAAGAAAATTTGCTAAAATACATTCACATAAAGGTTCTCAGAGGGTGTTTTAGTACAGATGTGACAGTGATCACAACAATGTTCCTTGCTGGTGGTGGGAACTGCTTTGGCAGAAGGACCTCTAGTTTGCTACTGCACAGAGAGAGCACTGCAGGTGTCTGCAGAAGGAAACAATGATAGTGCTCTAAGCTTAGCCATTTCCAGGTATGGCATAACAGGTTGGGAACCATTATTACACATTAGGATTCATTTTAGATGATTCATATTTAGGCAGTGTACCTCTGCCATACTGAGTAAACTGTTATGTATATCATTCCTCAGAATTCTCATTTTGCAGGATTACTCTTTATTTGATTAATATTTCATTTTCCTTTTTATTTGGATTCCTTCTTCTCTCCCTTACCCTAGCACCATGGTATTTTGATTTACCTTGTTCAAAAGAAATTTAAAAAAATGCTTATCATCCCTATATCTGTGCTTGACTTACTCCCTCTCAAAGGACTAAGCACAGAACCTAAAGCCAAATTACATGCACTTCTTTTATGTTTTATGGTGTTTCCTGGCATATAACTTAGTGTAAACTAAGCACTGGACTGCAGTAAAACACTATTATGACAAATGTCTGCTTCAGATAGGTCTGCTATTTACATTAGAAAGGTTTTCTACAACTTTGATGATATACTTTGATAGAAAGTCTTTTCATCCAGCTCAGGGCCAGTCTTGCAATGTTTTCATATGAGTCTTGGATTGAGTCCTGGGTCGTGGACTAAGTAAGTAGGAATCAGAAATAACATTTGCTGAATCCTTCCAATGTATATAAATTTTATTAAAATAAAGCAAAAGTTTTATATTTAGAAGGAAGGGTGGCCTGACTGATACTGTAAACTGGCAAAATGACCCATACAAAACTATTTCCTAAAGGGGTCTCTTGTATTAAAAGAAAAATAAATGACCTTTCTATTTTACAAGGAGGGTGAGAAACAGACAAGAAATCTAGACGTGTAACTGACAAACCCTTGTCCTTATAGTATATCCAGTTACAGGCTATGCCCTTTACTGGCAGTATTGCCCTGACCTTTTCACTTATGTCTTTCAGGCCAGTCCTCAGAAAGCTCTGTTGGAGAAATTTCAGTTCAAGTGGATATCGTCACTCATCCTGGGAATGGTGAACATAAGATTACAGTAAAAGGTAAGCTGGAAATTAACAAAATTCTTCATTGCAACCCAACCTCAGAATTATTTCTTCTGGTAGCAGCGGGTTGGAGCTCTGTTTCTCCATGACACTTTGCATCCACCGCATGGTAGATTTTCAGTAATCATCCACATTTTAAAAACTTTTGTCTTGTTTTGTTATCCTTCATTTGAAAGGGGTCTTATTATGCTATCCAATAATTTTTTTTCCTATATACCAGAAATTGAACTTGAATAATCTATGTATGCATATTATTGATTAACAGTAATGTTCCAATTAGTTTAAGCTAAACTCAGAGGAACTGAAAAAAAGGACCATTCTAGTGGGGCTTATCTTTTCCATCGATTCCTCCTTTCATGTGATCGGTCCCCAAAGCCTCTTCTCTTTGGCAGCCTGTCTGATGATTACAGCTGTGATGTCATCACATACACTGCAGGACTAATAGTCTGGTAGTTTAAGTAAGGATGCTGAGAGCCTCTGCAGAGAGAAGAGGTAAATGCTTGCTGCTGAGGGAGTAAGGGGTGGGATAAGTGTAATTCCTTCTTCCTGGTACCCTAGGTAAAAAAATGCATTTAACCCTTACAGTGCAGGAGGAGCCCCACTGCAAGGATAGTTTTTTAAAGGGGTTGTAAACCCTCCTGGTTTTTCACCTTAATGCATTCTATGCATTATGGTAAAAAACGTTCTGTAGTGCAGCAGCCCCCTAGAGCCCCTCTTTTACTTACCTGAACCCAATCGTTCCATCAACGCGGACGAGCACAGCAGCTCCAGCCACTGTCTCGAGTCCTCATTGGATAGATTAATAGAAGCACAGCCATTGGCTCCCACTGTTGTCAATCAAATCCAGTGACACAGAGTCAGGGGCAGGTCTGAGTCCTGCTGTCTGTGTCAATGGATGCAGCAGCAGGACTCGGGAGCGTGCCCAGTCGGGTGTCCCCTTGGAATGTGGGTCTCCGAGAGGGGACACTTGATGCGAGGAGGAGCCAGAAGCACCGCTGGGGAACCCCAGAAGAGGAGGATCAGGGCCACTTTGTGCAAAACCCTTGGACAGAGGAGGTAAGTATAACATGTTTGTTATTTAAAAAACAAAAAAAAACTTTACAATCCCCTTAATTTACCTGGAGTACAGCTATAAAAAAGCAAGCCTTTCTCTTGACAAAATTGCCTTGAAAAATATTTTATTTTCTATGCAATCTTTAAAAGAAAGATGTGACAAAATAAGAAATGCAGTGGAACAAGTTGGCTGTTAATCAAAATTGCACATTTTATTCTTTCACTTCTTGTGTGCATAATGACACTAAAATTATGTTTCTATTACAAAGCATAGCAAATTATTTACAGATGAAATAAAGGTTTTCTTTTTTCAATCTTGTGCTTTTTTTAAATGTGTCATAAAAAAAAGGAATTGAATAATACTAGAAATAAAAACAATCAGCAGAAGAACAATAGCTAAAGAGAGAGGAGGGAATGAGTTATGCAAGGCTGATTACCAATAACTAAGAGTTACTAAGCGGTTAAATAGGTACACAGTTTATTTTCTTAATTATTTTTTTTCAAGAGCATTTCTAGTACCAATCCTGGAAACTTGTGTTTAGGGAATGATTTGCTTTAGGATTTGCACACATTTGTAACCTCTGTTCATTTACTACAGGAGCTGCAGTGGATGTGAGACAGCAATGCAAAGGCTTGAGATGGAATTTCAGTTTGAATGCATATACTGTTAAGAAGGGGCCAATAACGTGTTTTATACTAGTGCAGCGACATGTTTTAATTGCTTATAGTAAATATGTCCTAAACTTTTCTTATTGTACTTGTTTGGTTTCTAGCAAGATTTCTATCTTCCCCAGTGAGCTTATTGGACCTTTGATTGCACTCAATGGATCCATTAGAGGAAAGTGACATGCTTTGTTACTGTCTCTTTAGGTGGCCATCATTAAACTGTCTGTTGCAGGCAGTGATAAAATATATTTTTTTGTATAAAATACATTTTGTTCCTTGTTGATCATAATTTTCCTTCTGGCCCCATCCAAAAGACTGTATGCAATGAGGCTTTCTCTGTGTTGTGGTGTTGCCACACCCTAAAAAAAAACTCTAAGGGTTCATTTATACTGGCCTTAAAAATGCTGCTTTTACAAGTACCCTCTATGTTAGCCTATGTGTCCATGCACACATAGGCATTTACAGGTGCATTAGTAGAGGAGTCACATCTTAAACGCTAAACTTGTTTAGCACTTGAGGCTTTTTCAATCAAATTTATATTCTGGCCAGTGGAATCCATAAACACTCAAATGCTTGATGCACCTTAATGCACCTTAATGCAAGCACAGGCGTTCAGGGAAGTTAAGCAAATGCCAGTGTGCATGAGGCCCAAAGATTTGTCTTTTGTTCTTCTTAATCAGCAGTCTACATGCCCAGTCGAATGCCCCGTACACACGGTCGGATATTCAGATGGAAAAAGTCAGATCAGATTATGTTGTTGGAAAATCCAATCATGTGTGGGCTCTAGCGGGCTTTTTCCGTCGGAATTTCCAGCGGAAAAAATGTGAGAGCAGGATCTAGAATTTTCCGACAACAAAATCCAATCGGACTTTTTCCGATTGTGTGTAGGGAATTCCAACGGACAAAGTGCCACGCATGCTCAGATCAAATTACGAGACCAAAGCTATTGGCTACTAGCCTCTATGTAGTTCCGTCGTACGCAACGAACGTCACCACGTTCCAAACGATCGGATTTTCCATTTTCAGACTTTGTCCGACCATGTGTATGCAACACCAGTTTCAGACAAAATTAGTCGGAAAAAATCTGACGGATTTTGTGGTCGGAATGTCCGACCGTGTGTACGGGGGCTTAGATGCAGATTGTGCTGCTAATGCTGCTGTGCTGAGGTGCTACCCAATCCCAGATAAAAGATTTGTACTTTTGCTTTTAATTTAAGTTTTAGTTTAGATTTGGTTTAAGATTTACATTAATATGGTGGACATTCACGAACAGCTTACTGTTCATCTTTTTTTTTATATATATATATTACTCATTACCTGGTATAGCTTTCTACTTTTGTATTTTGTTAGTATAGTTTTATATTTTTCATACAATTTAAATATCTTAAAAAAAAAAAAAATCCTGATTATAATTGTGCATAACTAAAAATAAATATTTAGCTTTTGTCTTAAAAGAAATTCAGGAGTTGCCACTGGTAACCTCTTTTTAAAAAATAAATAGTCCCTTGGCTGTGATGTTGCACTATTGATTTATTTTTTAATTTCTCAACAAGATACTTCATAATTAAAACATTTTATAAAAATTACCTTTTACATTACAATTCACAATAAAAAAAAAATGTAATTGTACATAATTGGCATGCACATGGCATCCACTCAGAATTCTAGTTCCCGCTTGTGCGATTGTTTGCAGTGAGATTCATGTTTACTCATTACATGCAATGGGGTTTAATTTTTGTTGAGATACTATGTAAGTCTCATTCTAACATAAAGGGATGCAGACACTACAGCCTTTCTTATTACAACAGTGGAACTGCACCAGGTGGGTATAATAAAGCCCGACCATTCAGAAATCAGTTTAAAGTCGAACTGTGGCCAGACTCAGAATAAAGTAGCAAAACAAACTGTTAAAATCCTTGCTATGTATGTTCCTTACCTACAAACAGTTCAAATTTTACCCAGCAAACTAGAGCTACACTTTAAAATGTGGTTTTGTATAGCATACATAGCATGATTTGTGATCCATGTTCACTCTTCTCTTTTGTTGCAGTCGTGGCACTCAATGGCTTGCTTTGGCAGACTACAGCTATGTTCCGGCCTTTTGTTGAAGTCTATGTATTAGGTCCCAGTCTGGCTGACAAGAAAAGGAAATTAAGCACTAAAACAAAAAGCAACACCTGGTCACCAAAATACAATGAGACTTTCCAATTGTAAGTTCATCAGACTTTTTCTTCTTTTTTTTTTTTTTGTTGCACTGGTCTTATGAGTTATTTGTGATTTTATTATCCTGGCATGTGCATTTCAAGTTAAGTGACCAGACATTCTAGTCTAGTACATTGGTATGGCTAATTACTGGACTCTGGCAGAGGTCCCCTAACCTTAGCCAAATGCAATTCTTATTGTCATCAATTGTTCAAAATTAACTTACTTTTCTCAAGTTTTATGTCTAATTTATATGCTTTTTGTGTTACTTGTAAAACACAGATCCTTGTCTATATTTATGTTGTGTATTAATGGAATTATTTTTAATACATCTTACCCAATTAACAAACATATTTTTATGACATAACTCAGTGCAGCACTGTAGCTGCACGCAACAATTTTTTGATATTAAGGAATAATACTAAATTTCTTTTACTGTAATCTTGCTTGCTACACATTTTTTTTTTTTTTTTTTTTATGTTCATAGTTACATTTTTTAGCATTTTGATTGATTTTCATTGTTTATGGCACTATCTATGCATTTGTAAGGTTCAGCATCACACAGCGCTGCATTTTTTTTTGTTTTTTTACAATAGCAAATAGTATTGGAAGTATACAAATTTATGTCAGGGAACATTGAATAGATAATCAGTATACAAAAACCTCAAACAAATGTGAGCACATGAATAATAAACCATATCATTTCAGTTCATCAACTGGGCAAAAAGACAAACAAAGATAATAATAACAATAATAATAATAATAAATAAAATAAAACATTCAACTTAAATATGGACCTAATGAGAATGTGAATGAGAATGTCCAAAACTGACATGTGTATATGTGCATTTTGTTCAACATCCAAAATATCAAATCTTTCTGCTCATTTTGAGTATGTGTCTGCTTAACCGGTTCCCGACCGGCGCAAGATGATGTACGCCGGCAGAATGGCACGGACAGACAAATGGGCGTACCTGTACGTCCCTTTAAATTTTCTGCCATGCCATTGCGAGCCGAGAGCTCCGTGAGTCGGGTCACGGGTCCTGTGGACTTGATCGACACGATACCCGCGATCCCGTGATCATCTCACAGAGAGGAAGAACAGGGAGATGCTGATGTAAACAAGCATCTCCCCGTTCTGCCTAGTGACAGTGTCACTGATCGGTGATGTGTCACAGCTAGCCCAACCCCACTACAGTTAGAAACACGCCCCAGGACACACTTAACACCTACAGCACATTTACACAGTAATCAATGCAATTTTAATCGCACTGATCGCTGTATAAATGTGAATGGTCCCAAAATCGTGCCAAAATTGTCCGACGTGTCCGCCATAATATCGCAGTCACAATAAAAATTGCTGATCGCCGCCATTACTAATAAAAAAAAATATTAATAAAAATGCCATAAACTATCCCCTATTTTGTAGAAGCTATAACTTTTGTGCAAACAAATCAATAAACGCTTATTGCGTTTTTTTTTTTTACCAAAAATATGTAGAATAATAGGTATCAGCCTAAAATTAGGGAAAAAAATTATTTTATATATTTTTGGGGGATATTTATTATAGCAAAAAGCAAAAAACTATGTTTTTTTCAAAATTTACGCTTTTTTTTTGTTTATAGCGCAAAAAAAATAAAAACCGCAGAGGTGATCAAATACCACCAAAAGAAAGCTCTATTTGTGGGGAAAAAAAGACGTAAATTTTGTTTGGGAGCCACGTCGCACGACCGCGCAATTGTCAGTTAAATCAACGCAGTGCCGAATTGCAAAAAGTGCTCTGGTCTTTGGCCAGCAAATTGATCCGGGGCTAAAGTGGTTAAATTATGCATTTCATTAGTAGGGTTTAGCAGTTTTGTAAATGATGATTAAAGTAAAAATTGATTAGCAGTTTTGTACAATTATTACATTGATAGGTTAATAAAATAACGAAACTTCCAACTTTAAAATAATGTTGCTTGTAAGAGATTAACATTCTTATGGAACAATACAGACAATTCTTTTTACTAAATCGCAATAGGCTGCAGTAAGTGTAGACTTTCTATAGACTTACATTTGGCAATGGTGACAGCTCTTAAATTCAGGATACCTAGCAGGCCTGTTCTAGCCAGTTTCTATTAAAACAGTAAATATGACACTTATTACTGCTCAGTTTATGAGAAGCAGGTGCTTATCCCTATGGAAGTGTCCCCAGGCTGACTCCACACAGTGTTGTGGGAGTTACTGCTGATCTCTGTCGTATGTCTGTTGTGGAGCTATGTGCAATTAACCACAGTGAGCTATTTTATCAGTAATTTATTGCACCCTTTCTTTTCATTTCAAATCAAGAAGCTTTAATACTTTGCCAATTAACTGACTGTGGTAAGCTCTCATAAACC
Organism: Lithobates sylvaticus; assembly: GCA_028564925.1. Classification (NCBI taxonomy): domain Eukaryota; kingdom Metazoa; phylum Chordata; class Amphibia; order Anura; family Ranidae; genus Lithobates; species Lithobates sylvaticus. Next base: position 528,749,913 of record CM053029.1, read on the forward strand.
AAAGTGTATAAAACAAGGATTTTTTTTTTTTAATCATTCTAAATAATATATATTTCCTGACTAGAGGGGAAAAAGCAAATAAAGACAACTCAAACACGGCAGTGCTTCAGGAAGAAATCGAATATCATTAAAGCCCAACTCCAGCCAAAACCTTTTATTTTGTTTTAAGACAAGGTTAGAGGCTTTGTTAGGTTTTATTTCTGTCTGACAAAACCATATTTCTAGTGAAGTGAAATAAGTTTAGAACTTCTGACAATGTTTTTACTACTATTTGCACTTTCCTGTTCCAATGAAGACTGCACCTCCTTTTTGTGCATTTTTTGTACAGTTCTCAAAAGGAAAGGTAGTAAGTGAAATAACCCCTATGGGGCCAAACGATCAAAATAAGACCTGACAGAAACGTTAACATATATCTAAAGCCAAAGCTTTTTTTTCCCCTTCTTGGACAGAAAATAGATTGTTTTTTGTTTTTCCCCATTCATGATCATGTGGAGATTTCCCTTCACTTCCTGTTCTGTAGCCACAACGTCAAATAAGAGAAAAACTCTCCAAAGTAGCTGAAATCTGCTCTCAGACAGTGGTCACTGCAGTTTGGCATTTGACAGGTGGTGGCTGCCTGTCTCAACCCCTAAAAACCTGCATAACTGCATGTCAACTGCATTTGTTCCACAGGGTTGCTTTGTGGCCCCATTTAGGAGAACACAACAGGGGGGATAAAGCATTCTACCTTTGCAGCTTAAATTGACTGCATGTTTTGCCCTCACCCTAACTGCAAATGTAAACAGGGCCTTAAGGTGTTTTCTAACTTTAGTTTGAGAATATAAACTCCCTTTTCTGGAGCAACGTAGCCTAGCACTAAGTTCAGTACATTTTTTTTTTTACAGATTATGTTTATTTCAATTATAGCTAAAGGAAAAACTTTTTGATAGAGTGGAGAGGGATTAAAATACCTCTCATGTTAGAGAGATTCACCCTCTCTATTTGTCATGTTTACCATTACCATCGAAAGTAAAAATAAAAGAATCCAAAATCTTGGGTTGTCATCAAAACAGTAATATAGGGGAAATCTTCCAAAGAAGACATTCGTTTTGGTGACCCTGGTGATACCCAGGGATTCCCTCACTTGGAGGGATTTCCACACTGTTATGCCTATAGGATAGGAAAGAAAAAGTCCCCAATAGGACACAGACTGGGTAAAAAAAAACAAGACTAAACAAGCTATTGTCCAACAAAATCATTGGGGATATGCACCAATGCCAAAATAAATAGGTGAATAAACATTTTAAAAACAGCATCTCTCCCTAGCAGCTGGCAAAATGTTGGCAGTCCTCCCTTTTATAGGAAGGGAACTATGTTATTTATTCCTTCAAATTATTGGCTTTTGAGATTCAGCAGATCTGTGACAAAGGCTATGCACTACACTTTAGTTGGTTCCTTATTTCTAACAGTGAAGTTGCAAATGCCTCATCCAAAAGTTTGCAGTTTGATAACTTTACTAATCCTGTAAAAGTACCCAAATCCATGGTAAACTCAGATCTCATCCCTAGTCTGGGACATGGGAGAAATGTTTGTGCAATTTATGGGGCCATCAATACTACCTAGTGAGGATCTTAATAAGTCTTTTCTGAATATCAATAGCTATAAAGGATAGATGAGTCAAAAAATATTATTTGAAAACAGCATTCCCATTCTGATAGGTAACAAGGAGAACATGGTGATACATACATATAACAATAGAAGGTTATAGTGTTGAGATAGAATTGATGAGGCCTACATTTTGTAAGCATTGAGATTCAAAGAGATGAGGAGCCCTATGCAGGGATACCAGATGTTGCAAAGTATGATAATAATCTCTAAGCTGAATGTAGAGTAACCAGTTCACCAGGGAATCGTCTGATCTTTCATTTAGGACTTAAGCTGTCACAAGTGTCCTTTAGTTAACATAACCCTGATAAGGAATTTTTGAGGTTGGGTAATGAAGGTTCATTGGTTGGTACCACATCCCTTGCAAAATAGAATCAATTAGAAGAAGGATGGGACTTTTAAGGTACCAAAAAAGTATGCAAAGATTTTTAAAGTATAAAAATATAAACTTTATTGACAGAGTTTCTTTAAAATGACCATAAAGGTTCAATCATAGCATATCACTTAAGTATCCTGTGCAACTACTTCTTATTGTGTGTTTCGCTCAAAGAGCTTCCTCAGGAGCTTCTGAAAGTGTTGCATGAAGTTTTTTTTTTAAATACTACAAAAGAAACAATCGTAAGAGATGATGATTGACAATTGACATAATAAATCATACAATTGCATACCATGACATGAAAAATTGTATACATATATTTTACACAACATTCTTTAACGAGGAGCTGAGAATGCATGCCTACCAGATGCTTGTATTTGACCAAATAATGAATGGTAGTTCCTAGATGAGAACCAGGATAAAAAAAGGTTTGGAGGAAGTCAATTTGAACTGTTTAAAGCAATTCAAACTGGGAGGAAATTTTGGGTACCCCAATATTGGACACTGACGGCCTATATTAATTGAGAGTGAAACGAAAAATATTTACATTGGGTGTTGTATAGAGAGCACACAGAGAACTGTGTTCCTAGTTATACCCATAATTTATGCTGGGCATTAAAGATCAAGTCCAAGAGTCCCATGAGTAGTGTCGCCTATAGTGAGGTACAATATTTTGAAATGTGCTTAGTTATAAAAAAGAGAACCTTACCATTTTCCTATTGGAAAGCTCAGTATGCTTTGACAATACAAGGTCTTTTAAACAGCCTGTATGAAGGGTATAGAGTGTTAAGAAGGAATGAGTCTCAAAACCCATTTTTTGTGTATTGAACTATAAGGTTATACAGTATATACAAATAATTAAAAATATGATATAAACAGCAGTTATGCTGAAACACTATGTAAACCGCCATGTGTTTATATGTAGGATTAAACATATAAACATATTCTTGAAAAGGCAACAAAATCACGAGAAGGTAGTACAGTCAACAAACAAAAGTCAGAAGACGTTGAGGATATTTCATGGGGAATATAATATGGGGAAAATGAAATCCTTGCCTTAAGATTTTTTTTCCCCTTTTATTGGTTGAGCTAGATGGACTTATGCCTTTTTTCAACCAGACTACCTATGGGGTTGATTTACTAAACTTGGAGAGTGTGACATATGGTGCAGCTGTGCATGGTAGCCAATCCGCTTCTAATTTCAGCTTGTTCAATTAAGCTTTGACAATTAAAACCTGGAAGCTGATTGGTTTCTATGCACAGCTGCACCAGATTTTGCACACTTCAGTTTTAGTAAATCAAACCCTATGTAACTATATGTAAGAATGCATTTCAAACTTTATGAGGTCAAGTTAGCTTTTAAGCTTAGTGAATGCAGAAGATGATCTTACTATATAGCCCTTGCTGCTAATGATATTATTATTTTTTTTAATCCACAGTATTCTTGGCAATGAAGAAAAGCCAGCAGTCTATGAACTTCACCTGTGTGTCAAAGACTACTGCTTTGCCAGGGAAGATCGCATCATTGGAATGACAGTCATCCAACTAAAGGGCATTGTGGAGAAAGGGAACTGTGCATCCTGGTATCCACTGACAAAGAACATCTGCATGGATGAAACTGGATTGACAATCCTAAGAATACTTTCTCAGAGGTCCAATGACGAGGTTTCCAAGGAGTTTGTCAAGTTGAAATCAGACACGCGGTCTCCAGAGGAGGTTTAGAGGGTTGCTGCTGCATGGGGGAAGTGATCTCAAAGAACTCTTTTTAAATACAGACACAAACCATTGATACAGTGTTGTTCTTTGAATAGTGTATGCATGTGAAAATCAGTGGGAATGTTTATTCAATATGTTTCAGTGTTTGCTAGTACACTGGTACTATATTTGCAAGGCGTATTCAAGAAGAACTGTATTTTCTTTTTATATGACTGATATTGGGCAAGGACTTGTTCCCATAAAGTGCCAAAACCTACACCTTAGAATTTAAACATGCTCTTGGTTATTTTTGGTATACATTGTTTTCTTACCAATTTTCAGCCCGATTGAGTAATGAACTATTGATCATTGCGTTGTATTTGTTAAATAAATGTGTGTTGTCATGCAGTCTGTAATACTCAAATTCTTCTGACCTGTTATCTTTAATCATATCATCGTTTATTTTGTCTGCCTTTATTGCATAATCAAATTATTGTTTGTTGCAACAAGTTTTGTACATTGTAAATCCATTCCTGATTAGAACTGTTCCCTTTTCGTAAAAGAAAGGATGGGGCTATTTTATGTATATCCAACACAACCTTTCTGGTATATCACTGTGAAGATAAATTGTAAAGACGCTTGTCCTTTCTTATACAGTAATATCTGCTGTGTATTCCATTTCCATCTTATTGCATCTTTCTGCAACTAGTGCTAAACACAATGGCCTCATTTCAAATAAGAACCGTCTGTGTAACCGACAGCCACCAATCAGATTCATGCTACAAAGCAAACCAGAGTGTTGCCATTGCTGACCTCCATCTGAAAATGTCAATAGTCTGTTTGTTATGTTGACCCTTTGGTTTCAAAAACTTCAATGTCATTGACTAAGAACAAATATGCATATCAGAAAAGTCCTTACTTACATACTTGCTCCAGGTCAGTGATTACAAATACCAAAGAGGGAGGCTGAGCGTGGCAACCAGGCAACTATCATTTTCAGAAGTAGAGTTCAAAAAAGCAGCCTCAGGGTCATTTTAAGATACTGACAGTTCTAAAAAAAATAGAATCTGATTTGCTCAGAGTTCTTGCTAAAGTTTTTTTATAATGAAGCACTGAAGAAAATGCAACTGATGCTAATCGTAACCAGTCAGATTTAACTGCCATCGTCTTGCACTGGTTGATCATAAATGTAAAGAATCTGATCAGTTGGTGTGGACAGCACTTTTGCCTTTTCCTTCCATCGGGATTTGTGTGCCAGCCCCAGTATGCTCTGTAAGTCAAGAGTTAGTGTACATTTGTAAAAATATATTAGAGGGGTAATGTGTTTAAACCATTCCTTAAGTTTTGCTCATGTCGTTTGTTCAGCTTCTCGCACAGCAAAGGGTTATTTTCCATAAAATTTGCAGTATTTTTGTACTGTGTAGAAAAGAACAGAAAATGTCCTTTAAAATATCTCTAAATCTACCAGAGTGTATGTGCTTAAAACATTGTAATGAATACTAAGGATATTGTCCGGAACAGTGTGCAGCTGGGTGTTGTCTGTATCATTAAGGGAAACGACATGTGGCAAACTGGAAAATGTTGCATTGTACACTTAGCTGCAACTGCAGTCAAGTGTCTCTTTTTAAAGAAAAAAATAAAAATCCTACAGTTTGTACTTTATGCAACATAAAAAAAATGTATTGCACTGAGGCAAAAGTCTTGTTATGTAAATATATTTAGTGAAATATTGTAAAATAAAATATGAAGAAAGAGTTTGTTTTATTTATTTATCAGATTTAAAGAAAACCTGTCATGAGCGCAATATGATTGCTAATATCCTTTGAAAAATGCTATTTGCCTGGCTTTACTACCTGGAGTCATGGCCGGGAACAGATAGGCAGATCAAGTTCATCTTTATCTGCACACCTGTTCCTGGCTTGTGGCTAAAAGTATTGAAGCCAATGGATTAACATGATATCCAGGCAACCTCTTATGCCGCATACACACAAGCGGACTTTTTGACGGACTAGGTCCGACGGTCTTCCCGATGGACTTTCGGCGGAGTTCCGACGGACTTTCCGAATGAACGGACTTGGCCACACACAATCACACCAAAGTTCGACGGATTTGAATGTGATGACTTACGACCGGACTAGAATAAGGAATTTCGTAGCCAGTAGCCAATAGCTGCCCTAGCGTCGGTTTTTGTCCGTCGGACCAGCATACACACAAACAGATTTTTCGACTAGACTCGAGTCCTTCGGAAAAATTCAATTAAATTTTTAATTTAATTTCTAAAGTCCGTCAGATTTTTGGACAGCAAAGGTCCGATGGAGCCCACACATAATCGAATTGTCCGACGGATTTGTTCCATCGGACCTAGTCCGTCAAAGTCTGGTCGCGTGTACGCGGCATTAGAGGAAAAAACAACTAATAGCAGCCTTCATGTTTGTCTCATGGCAGGTTTCTTCTAAATTAAGAACTTTACTTTTTTGTTATATTTTGTTTAAAAAAAATCTATATATATATATACAACTCTAGTAAATGAGCCCCTGTTATGCATATCATATTAGATGTATGTTTTCATTTAAATTGAAGAAGGGCATTGACTATTAAGAGTCACACTAATAAATTCAATTTTCCTGTTTATAGTCCTCTATTGGTTTGTAAGCTCCAACTTCTTCTTCAAGATAGAACAAAGTCATTTACACTGAAAGGCCACATTCCACAAGATGAAATTGTATGCATTACACAAACTTGGGGACACAAAATGAAAAGTAAGGTATCTTTAGATGGTGATTAATAATGTGTTTGGCTAGAGGCCTCAGTAAGGCCTCATTTACACTAGTGTGAGCCCTCTGAGGAGCAGCCCATGGTGGACCATTCTTTAGAGGGCAGCAAATGGTGAAGATACATAATGTCATCTCCTTACTGCATGTTTTAATCCCCAGAAGCCTTCATCTGCATGCCACAACTGTATGCATTGCATGTTGCCATAGGATGGATGCAGCATGGCCCCCTTCACATGCATGAGTCGCATTCCGCGGCTTAAAACTTAGTTTTTCATTTTGGATAGTGTAAGGGAGGGTCATAACCTCTTTCATAAAAACAAATAAGTTATAAATGTGAACACTCAAAATGCAAAATGACCATAACCATGAATGATGAATAATCGTAAATATCTACTACTATAAACAATATATTGAGTCCATATATAGAGTCAACAGACACTTGGTGAGAAGAAGAAAAAGTCTGTGAGCAATTAAAAAAAAAAAAAAAAATTATAATATAATGATGAGGAAAAATAAATCCAATGAAGAAGATAAATGTCCAGAAGTCAGCCACCTTCACCGGAAGAGGAGGGGAAGGATGGGTGTAAAAGGAATCCCCAAATGATAGTGGATCACAATTGATATGCAAGTGCCCTTACCAGAAACGGTGGACCCCCTGATTAGCAAGGTCAAAATTGCAAGCAGATATGGCCCTCTGCACGAGCGGGATAGATATCCTGTTGTTCCGTAGCCTCACGTCTCTGTGATGGTCCAGGGCAGGAAACACATGCTCCCAATCAGAGCTGCCACTCATTAGCCCAAAGTGTCGTAAGTATAAGGGAAGCAAAAAACTCCAATAGTGTGATACCGTAATAAAAGGGGCTTATTGCACAAAGTGAAAAACAAAAAACAGAACACGGGGACTGGCATCCACCATGTGATACATTAAAAAATAGCCGGCAAGCTTAAAAAACTAAAAAGACAAACACCCGTGTTTCAAAGTCATATGGGGCATAATAGCATGATGGGTCAGTACGTATCACTGCCCTACATGTTTTGTCAGAGCTGACGACTTCAAAGGGGCATAACCTCTGTCAGACTCTCTTTTGCCATCTGTGTCCCTTTGGAGAGATTTCTCTTCACTTCCTGTCCCATAGCCAAACAGGAAGTGAGAGAAAATTCATGCAATTCCTTGGGAACCCCAGGTCACCAGAACTAGTGTTTCATTGGAAGATTTCCCCTCTATTACTTTTCCGGGGACAACCCAAAATGTGGGCTTTCTTTTAGTTTAACTTTCAATGATAATGGTAAACAGGACAAATAGAGTGGGTGAATCTCATCAACGGGGGCACAGACTGCAATAAATAATGACAGGGGTTCTAATCCCTCTCTACTCTATCCAAAACTTAAAAAAAAAAGTTTTGCCTTTAGTTATACTTTAATTATTGCAGTGTCCTTGAAGCAAGACATCTTTGCTGCAGCATGTGTACACACCCATCTGCTGTTTTTGTTGTTTAAGGGGGAGATGTTGGAGGCAGTAAAAACAAAGCTCTACCACATGTTTTTACCCCCCCCCCCCCAAATGCAAGTGCAAATGAGCCCTAATATGCAAAACAATTGCTTATTTTATTATTTTCTTCTGCACTTTGTTTTGTAATTCTTTATTTTCAAAGTCAAGGATGACATTACAAGCCAAGGGCATTGTTACATAGTATTTTGCTGAAAATGACACATTGCTAACAAGGTTTCAGAACTACAAGTCCTTTAATGTTGTCCATAATATGAATAACATAGGCCCAGTGTCAACCAGTATGGTAAGCATGCAGTAGTGGACCACCTGCACAAGTATAAGATATGTTTAGATCAGTATGAGCACAGTTAAAGCAACATGTACTGTACTGCAGAAACTTGAAGAGTAAGAGAGGGAAATGGTGAAGTAATAGAGACATGTCTGGAGAAGGAAAGAAAAGAAAAGAGGGGGAAATAAATATATGAAAAGGAAAAAAATAAGATAAGTAAGGTGTGCTGGATTAGGGGGAGGGGGGACTGGTTGGGGACTGGCTGGGGCCAGTCTAGGTGTTTAGTAGACATGTGCGATTAGTTTCGTACAAATCGGAAATTCGTACGAATTTTTCGAAATTCGTACATTCGTAGGAATTTTTCGAAATTCGTACAATCGTAGGAATTTTTCGAAATTCGTACATTTGTACGAATCCGAATTACGAATTTTTACGAATACGAATTCTGTACGAAATTCGAAATTTCGTTTATGAATTTCGGATCCAAATTATCCGATTCCAAACTACCAAATGATGAATTTCAACTAATATGAAAGAAATTATAGTGGATATAACGAATGATTCGAATGAATTTGAGATTCAGTATAACGAATATCGACACTCTACTAATAATAACGAATTATCCGAAAACGTATTAACGTTACATAACACAAGTCTATTGTCTATTGTTCACCAATCACTCAGAGGAAGTACGAAATACGAAATTTCGTATTGGTAAACTCAATTTTGTATTTCGTACTTCCTCTGAGTGATTGGTCAACAATAGACAATAGACTTGTGTTATGTAACGTTAATACGTTTTCGGATAATTCGTTATTATTCGTAGAGTGTAGATATTCATAACGATTCGTAACGATATTAACGATTTGTAACGATTCATATGAAATTCGTATTTTTGGTACGAATCCGAATTAAATTTCGTACACGAATTACGAATTACAAATTTTTTATTTTTTTTTTAAAAACGGAATGAAACAAAACAAATTTTTTGACGGCTCCCATGTCTAGTGTTTAGGAGCACAGGGAAATCAACACCTGGAAAAGACTATTGTGTATTCTTGGGAGCACATGAGCACCAACCAGTAAAACCACATTTGTCTACAGTTTTCCTCCTGATGTTTGGGGGATGCTGTCAAGTCTCTCATGTATACTGTGCAGAGGGAAGGTATGAATATCATGGCTGCATTGAAAGGTGTTTAGAAAAAAACCTTTTCTACCTGTTCCTTGAAGGAATAGAGAGGTGGAGAAGGTAGGCTGCCAAATCATTTCCAAGCTTAGCATCTTTCAATTTTTCGAGTGAAGTCCCAGACCCCATGGCAGAAGTCTCTGAGCCTGGCACGGGACCTTTTGCATCTCTTTGCTTTGCTCATTAAAGTGTTTAACTTCAATTTATCAGACTGTGATATTTTTAGGTGTGTATTTGCACTCTAAAATATAGTTAACCACTTCAGCCTTGGAAGAATTTACCCTCTTCGTGACCGGGCCATTTTTTGCGATACGGCACTGCATCGCTTAACTGACAATTGCGCGGTCGTGCGCCGATGTACCCAAACAAAATTGATGTCCTTTTTTTCCCACAAATAGAGCTTTCTTTTGGTGGTATTTGATCACCTCTGCATTTTTTTTCTGCTTTAAAGAAAAAAATGCAGACAATTTTGAAAAAAAAACACAATATATTTTTTACTTTTTGCATAATAAATATCCCAAATTGAAAAAAATAAATAAAATTTTCCTCAGTTTAGGCCGATATATATTCTTCTACACAGTTTTGGTAAAAAAATAAGCAATAAGCGTATATTGATTGTTTTGCTCAAAAGTTATCGCGTCTACAAAATAGGGGATAGATTTATGGCATTTTTATTATTATTATTTTTTTACTAGTAATGACGGCGATCTGTGATTTTTATCGGGACTGTGACATTGCGGCGGACAGAACGGACACTTTTGACACTTATTTGGGACTAATGACATTTATACCTCGATCAGAGCTAAAAATAGCCACTGATTACTGTATAAATGTTATTGGCAGGGAAGGGGTTAACACAAGGGGGCGATCAAGGGGTTAAATGTGTTTCCTCAGCGTGTTCTAACTGTAGGGGGATGGGACTCCCTGGGGAAGGAGACTGATTGTTGTTCCTATATACTAGGAACACACAATCTGTCTCCTCTCCCCTGCCAGAACATGGATTTGTGTGTTTACACACACACATCCCTGTTCTGGCTCTGTCAGGAGCGATCGCGGGTGCCCGGCAGACATCTCGGCTGTCGGGCACGCACATTGGCTCCTTAGTGACGCGGCGGGTGTGCGCCCCCTATAGATACCCCTTAAATTGCCCGCCGTACAGCTGCAGCAATTTGCGCCAGGGAGCCATTCTGCCGCCGTTGGTTAAAAAATATACCTTCAGGCGTGGAGCTTCAGAAAAGCAGATAAACACACATGAAATTCATTTATGGGAATGTTTGCCTACCTTTCCTGCCATAGGTAATTCTGTTAAGCCAGTTTTGTGATCCATACTTCACCTCCATTTTTTCAGCCCATCATAGCAGTAGCATAGCTTGGTCGTGCACAAATCCCTATCATGCTGAAATAAAAGAAAGGGAGGCAACACACTGTTCACTGTACTCTTTCTTCCTGTCATATTTCCTGTTAGCATGTGTGCACAATTGCAGAGTCTTATTATCTTAGACTCGCTCTCTTAAAGTGCTGCCACGCAGAAGATTATGAGAAGCTGATATTAATACAAATCTAGGTACTTACACTGGTTGAATTTATAATATAAGGTATGATACTTCTATTGTTCTGGATCAGTGACTCAGAAAGGATTGAAGTCAAAGCATCAATCTGACTGCCAGGCAAGTTGCATTTTCAAAAGTCAGCAAATTAGCTACAACAGGGTTTCACATAAATATGTTTATTAAAGGATCATTTCTTAGAATGAAGACATATCTCCTTCCATATTAGAGTCTTCTAAATAATCCTCCCAAGAAAGGTGCCCCAACACTGGTCTTCTGAGGCTGGAAGATTTAACTATAAACAGTATAAGTTAAAAGAGATACAAGGGTGTCTTCAAGAGTTTCAGGAGACGTGTGGGCTCACCTGGCTTTTCAGTTAGTAAAACATTATATATTATAAAGGATCCCCTTTAGAACGTCTTTTCGAATGAAATATAAGTCGGGATGCAGCTTGTGCTGACGTCACTCATGCCTACTGGAGCCGGAACTAGCAGTGGTGTCTTTGAATTTACATGCGTTGTTTATTGAAGTTCATGTGAGTAGATATTCAGCTTTTAAATTAATATATTTGACAGAGTTACGCAGTGGAATGCTGTCATTTGTTTTCCTTTGCTGGGTAAGGTCTGTGGAGAGAAACTTCACTGTGCAGCCTTCTTTTGATATGATCTGTGATCCAGGAGTGGAAAGATTGGATGCAGTGAGTCCGTATACCTCTAAGCTTACTACCGACCACCTATAGTGTGGGATCTTCATTGTCGGTAAGAGGCTGTGTGTGACAAGGTGAAGGGAGTCACATGTGTACCAACGAATACACATGGATGGACAGTTAGTCTCGTTGCACGTGGTGCTAATTTACACATTTTATTGTGGATTTGGTGTTTGTATACATTAGTTGTTCTTTTTTACACTTGGTGTTAAATATTAGCATATATTATTGGTGGTACAAGATTAGACACCTGCAGAAAGTGCCCTTAAGGTATTTTTCAGCACAGCAGTTTTGATTACGTCTGGTTACCAGAGGGGATGCCAGCAAAGTCTCAATGTGACTTTACAACCACTTTAAGAGCTACATCCATCAACATGGAAACACTATCAACACTGCATCCCCAGCTGTCGTGTGAAAAAATACCTTTTCTCACACTGCAGCTGTGCAGTCATGTGATACTCCTCCGCTCTTCTTCCCCGATCTAAGAAGTGCATCGGGAGGGGCTGAGATTCCCCTCTGACGTCAGCCACCCAGCAGAGGGAGGTCATGTGACTGCACAGTGGCGGTGTAAGAAAAGGTATTTAGTATTAACCTTTGCAAAAAAACACGCACACTGTAGTTTATGACTGTATAAACCAGAGGGGTATTTTTGCTACATCTTGCAGCAGAATAGCAGCGGGAGGGGTGGGGAGGAGATCAGCTCTCACACTGACAAGCAGGGAGGGAGGGCGAGAGGGGAGAGACTCAGAACACACAGCGGGATGATGGAGGCACATAAACTTACCATGCTATCATGGATCAGCAGCCATCATTATCGTGTTCAGCACACACAGGGGGGGGGGCATAGGAACAGACATGATCAACCAGGTATTTTACAACATATAAAGGGACAAATTACATCCCATAAGCACTGTGCAATAGATCATGCCTTAAAGGAACAGGATATATATATATTTTTTTTTAGGATTACAAGCACTTTAAAGCCAAATGCAGGTTTCTCTAAGCACATTCCACCTGTTCAGTATTAATCAAACATCGATACCAAGAAAATGCCCACCTTGTCAAGATGTTGTCTAGAATGCACTTACTTTTTGGCAAGTAGCACTTTGGGGTTGTCCTACTAAAACTAGAGAGTGCAAAATCTAATGGAGCTGTGCATGGTAGCCAATCAGTTTATAACGTCAGCTTGTTCGATTAAGCTTTGACAAAAATTGGCTGATTGGTTTCTATACAGAGCTGCTCCAGATTTTGCACACTCCAGTTTTAGTAAATGAACCCTGTTTGTGGTTAAAGCCCAAATGGCTGAATGCTGCTGAGCACTCATGAGCAATATCAATATGCAGAAGAAAGGCTCCAAAAGTATTCTGTATTTATGAAAAAACCCTAACACATTTCAGAGTGGCCTCCCACGCCCTCATCATGAGTACACTATATTATGTTTTCATGGCTGATAATTCAGATGAGCCTACATCATTTAGCGTTAATTTTTGTACTGAATAAACTGATACTTGTAGATGCATCCTTGTTTAACTTCTTCCATTTCATTCTTAAGGCAATCAGTTATAAAAGTCAGCAAGTCATAAATCACAAATGAATTGCAGGGTTGGACTTGGGCATCTGGAAGCCAGATGATTGATCAGTGAGTCTTATTATGTACTTTGAGCCATACATAAGGATTGCAGCCAGCTGTGAAATGGTCCAATAGGTCACTACTTGAGTGTTTAGTTCCAGTGCTATGCTCAGCTCACTGGTAGTCTCATAAAAATATCTCATAAATAGTGAGGGTATACATTCTACTTCATGGAAATACAATTCAGTAGATCCTTCAAGCAAAACAAGGGATTTGTCGTATGTTCTATGATGGAGAGATTTGATACTTGCATGAAGTCTTGAGAATCTGTAATGTGATACTTTCCTAGTGGTAAAATAATTTGGTAAATTAATGCATCTTCTAATTGTATATCTGTCCTTAAAGTGGACTTTAACTTGTTCTTTGTTCAAATGTCTGACCGGCAAGGTATTTATGACAGAAGAGACCCTATTGATCTCTTCTACCATAAATTAATTATTTTGCCTGTCAGCTGTCATGTTCACTTAGTGAACATGCGCAGCTCCATGAACATTTAGTCCCCCGATCAGCCCCCGATCTGTGGCACAGTGATTTGACTCCCGTACACATGTGCAGGAGAGGCGTCATCGTGGCCTGGCCTTTCAAAAGGCTGAAGGGTGCGCGCGTTGTCCATGCTCCCTGGTCTGGGGTGCACTTATCACTGTATTGGTGTCAGTGGTCCCCAAAAAGTGTCACTGTGTTCAATTTGTCCGCTGAAATGTTACAGTCCAGCTAAAAAATCACTGATCGCCACCATTACTAGTAAAAAAAAAAAAAAAAAGTCTCTAAATCTATCCCATAGTTTGTAGATGCGATTTGGAATTTTTTTTACCAAAAATATGTAGCAGAATTCAAATTGGCCTAAACTGATGAATAAATTAGATTTTTTACATACAGTGGAACCTCGGTTTGCGAGTAAAGCGGTTAACGAGCGTTTTGCAAAACAAGCACTATATTTCTAAAAATCCTAACTTGGTTTGCGAGTGTTGTCTCGCAAAACGAGCAGGATTCAGGACAAAAGCGGTGTGCAGTACCGCTTTTGGCCTGAGGTGGGGGGGGGGCACCAGGGCCGAACAGAGGCGAACGTCGATGTTTCGGAAATGCACGGAAAGGCTCATGAACTGAGTCTTTCCGAGGTTTGCCAAGATCAGCCGAAGTGTGCTCGGGCCTTTTTGGACATTTCCGAGGCTCGCCAGTGCACCCCGCCTCTGGCCGCATGCGGTATTGCATCCCATTGATGTCAAAGCGCAACAAATTCTTTTCGGTTCCATTCACTTCAATGGGAAAACTCGCTTTGATATGCGAGTACATTGGATTACAAGCATACTCCTGGAAAGGATTATGCCAGTAATCCAAGGTTCCACTGTATTTTTATTGGATAAGTTTTATAGCAAAAGTAAAAAATATATATATATTTTTTTTAATTGGTGCTCTTTTTTGTTTATAGCGCAAAAAATAAAAAACGCAGAGGTGATCAAATACCACCAAAAGAAAGCTGGCAATGGGAAAAAAAGGACATCAATTTTGTTTGGGTACAGCATCGCACGACCACCCAATTGTCAGTTAAAGTAACGCAAAAAAAAGGCCTGGTCATTAAGCGGATAAATCCTTCCGGGGCTGAAACAATTAATGAAAAATGTAAAAAAAAATATATATATATATATATATTTTCTTACACCTCACTTTCTGCACATTTCCTGTAGGCACTGATGCCACTGCTGGACCTCATTGTCAAATTATGGGAAAGCTGAGGATGACACATTTCACAAGCAGATGCTTCAGCAATGTGGAGGAATTATTTTTTTATGGAATTTGGGAGTCTCAGTGGTGTCCCTGTCACTTAGGCATGCAGTCCAAATGTATTTTGAATATTTATATATTTTTTCTGATGTATTCTTTGATTGTTTTACCTTAAAGTGATTGTAAAGGCAGAAGGTTTTTTAATCTTAATGCATTCTATATATTAAGATAAAAGTCTTCTGTGTGCAGCAGCCCTTCTCGGCCCCCATAATACTTACCTGAGCCCATCTAGATCCAACAATGTTGTAGGAGTGTCTCAGCTGCCTGGGACTCCCCTCTTCATTGGCTGAGACAGCAGCGCGGTGCAATTGGCTCCTGCTGCTGTCAATTAAAGACAGACAGCCAATGAGGAGAGAAAGGGGGCGGGCCACGGTTTAGTGTCTGAGTGGACTCAGGGAGCTGTGGCTCGGCTCAGGTGACCCCATAGCAAGCTGCTTGCTGTGGGGGCACTCAACAGGAGGGAGGGGCCAGGAGAATCGAAGAGGGACCCGAGAAGAGGAGGATATGGGCTGCTCTGTGCAAATCCACTGCACAGTGCAGGTAAGTATAGCATGTTTGTTATTAACTAAAAAAAGAGAGACTTTAGTATCACTTTATCCTTAGATGGAGAGGGGAGTGCACCAAGATAAGTGGACCATGCATTTGCATTCAATGGGCATGACCAAACCTTACATACTGTATATGATGCAGTTTGTCACTAGCATTAACAAAATACTTACCGTATGTATCGGCGTATAACACGCACCTTCAATTTAAGAGGGAAGTTTCAGGAAAGAAACTTTTTTTTTTTTTTAAATAAACCACTTTGAATCAAAATAATGGTCAGTGCCCATCAATGCAGCCTGATTAGTGCCCATCTGCAGCCTTAATGCAGCCTGATCTGTGCCCATCTGCAGCTTCAATGCAGCCTGATCTGTGCCCATCTGCAGCTTCAATGCAGCCTGATCTGTGCCCATCTGCACCTTCAATGCAGCCTGGTCTGTGCCCATCTGCAGCCTGATCTGTGCCCATCTGCAGCCCATCTCCCATCAATGCAGCTGCCTGATTAATGCCCATCTGCAACCTCACCATCTCTCATCAATGCAGTGCAGGAAATCACAGAGCCGTAAACTCCTGTTTACTCAGCTCTCAGTCGGCAGTCACATACACAGTCCCGCCTCTGATAGACAGAACACTGGTCCAATGCCGGTGGTGGAGGTGGGACTGTGTGTGTGATGTGAGAGCCGAGTAAACAGGAGATGACGGCTCCTTGAATTCCGGCGGTGCTCGTCCCCCTCCTTCCCCTCCGAGGTACACTATTGGCGTATAACACACACCCGTGATTTGCCCCCTATTTTCAGGGGAAAAAGGTGTGTGTTATATGCAGATAAATACGGTACTTGTTAATCCTATCTGTAGTTCCAATAATTTTCTGCGTAATATAATAGAGTGCCAACAATTTGTTCTGCAATTAAATTATTGCAGCAATGTCACCCCGTAGACAGGTTAATGTAAAATGGAAATTTAGTTTTAGATTTTAATCAAGCAACATTTGTAAAAAAAGGTTGAAACCACATGCTGTAAATAAAAGCTAAACACTGTATGCACCCTATCATCAACTTTCAATTTGGACAGCTTGGCCTGCATGTAAAATTAAAAAAAGGAATTTATTTACTGAATACTCTCATTTCAGGTATACACATATTTTTGTATACTGTATATATAGTATACCAAAGTACAATATTTTTCAATATTTATTGTGAACCATATATATAGGGCATTTAGAAGTTAACACACTTTTAATGGGGCCTGCAGTAGAAAATTATTATCTGTAATATACCAATATTTTAATTTAAAGTTTTGAAATTGCTTGAGCCTACCAGTCCCCTCTGAATGAAATGTAATGTGTCTCTGTAAAATGAACATATCGTTCTTGCCTTCCTCCTTCCTGCCATGTCTTGTTGGCTAATAAACACTTGATTATTTTATTATGCTAAATTATCAGCTAATGTAAATTATTCACAAGAACAGTTAAATAACAAGAAGTCTAGAGATGACTATTTCAGATAAGTGCTGATTAAAAAAACAGCTTGGAGCAGCTTTGCAGACTTTTCATGAACACGTCCCAAGTGTTTCACATGTGCTATTTTTCCTATCACCGACATTTAAAAATGTTTTTCTTTTCCAAATAGATTTTTTCACCCAATTCTCACTGAATTGTTTAACAGTGCTTCAAGTAATGAAATGTGTGTGTCTGTGCATACAGTATAGCATTCTTATTGAAAACTGCAACTATTTACTGTTCACCTTTTATATTAAGCTTTTAGGTTTTTGGTTCACAGACCCTAAAAACCATAATACAGAGACATCTTGAATAGTTTTCAGTAAGAGCAGAGGTTTTGATCTGCAGAAGGGTTATTAAACATACAGCATAAGCCCTTTCTCTTTCCATAATGGAGAACAAAGCTTCTTTTATACAGATTTCATCACTTATGTCTAAACTTTCTATTATTTACTAAATACTGCAACACAAAACATGATTAGCTATTAAATAACTTTCTTGAGATGGCATGTGTAGGTATCTTCCTCCATATGACTTCCCTATATAGTCTAGGAGGTAAAGAATAAGCAGGAATACTCACCTTATTCCTTGTCTATTAGGCAGCCGGTGCTCTCATTATGAAGAGCCCTGGTCACCTTCACCTACAATGCAGGACCTCTGGCTAAGAGGAGTGGCCTTGTGCAAATGATAGTACAGCTGGGAGGAAGCCTGCAAGAAAGTAGAATCAGGTATAATGTTAATTCATTAACCCCTAGGCTAAATACAGGCATACCCCACTTTTAAGTACACAATGGGGTTTATTTACATTACATTCTGCACAGAAACCAATGAGCTTCCAGGTTTATTGCCAAAGCTTAATTGAACAAGCCAGAGTTAGAAGCTCATTGGTTTCTATGCAGAAGTGAGCCTGGTATTGCACTTTCCAGCTTTAGTAAATAAACCCCATTGTGTACGTAAACGTGTGGTATGCCTGTAGACATCTAACCCTTGTACGTGTCCATAAATTATAAGAGTGGCGGGGCACTACTTTCTCTACATTATTGTTTTTTAGTGTTGACTGGAGTTCAGCTTTTAGGTGATTCTCTAGTGATTTTCAAAAATAAATAAAGTGGTTAATTTACTAAAGGCAAACAGGCGGTTTACTTTGCAAGGAAAGTTGCATTTAGCAAGGGGATTCAACCCAGACCTTAGTGAATGAGGTGAAGCTCTACTAACTTCTATCATCCAAACATGTGCTAACAATAATTTTTATTTATTTCCTTGTGTTCCAATTTTCCATTGGGTATTCTTTGCAATGTGAAACTTCACCACATTCACTAAGCACTGGGGCAAATTCCATTGGAAAGTGCAACTTCCTTTGTAAAGTGAACAGCATATTTGAATTTAGTAAATCAACCCCAAAAAAGTAGAACATTTATGGAATCCTATATGAAAGCATATTTAAAAACACTCATCAGCCCATCCACCAGTGATTTTTTTTTACGGTATATTCCCTTATTCACCAACATTCCCCAGTAACATTCACCTTGTTTATAAATGTGTTGTTTGTTTATAGAATTAATCTATACCTGATGAATGTAAAAGCTATAAACAGCACACTTACAGTAATCTGTAAAAACAGCTTTTAACCAGCAAGTAAATTAGGCAGCCTGAGCTCTCCATGGTGCTGATACTGTTTTTTTTACGCTCGCTGCCTCCTTACCTTGGGGATGTAGCCTGAATTCTTGGGCATGCATTGTTTAATGATACTTTTTTAAATTGTATTAAAAGAAAGTGAAAAAGTAACACTATAAGTATTGACATTGTGCAGAAAGCACAAGATCAGCACTCCTCATAGGCAGTCAGTCACTAAATTCAAAGAATTTTTAGAAACTGTTCCGAAGGAGGAAATCAGATAATTATTTTATGATACCAGGATTGACAACTATGATTCTATATAGATGCTGTAAACGTAACAGGTCTTTATGTTTTATGAAATAATTTAAAACTGAGCATGATATATTTTATCAGGAAATATGTTATTATTGGTTGGCATCATAGCTACAGTATTTATCACCGTATAACATGCACTCCACATTTAGGAGGGAATGTTAAGGAAAGAAACTTACATTTAAATGCCCATCAATGCAGCCTTATCAGTGTCCATCTGCAGTCTTGTCCATAATTGCAACCTTGCCCAGTGTCAATCTGCAGCCTTGTCCATCATTGCACCCTTGCCCAGTGTCCATCTGCAGCCATGCCCAGTGTCTTTGCAGCATTGCCCAGTGTCTCTGCAGCCTTGCCCAGTCTCTTTGCAGCATTGCCCAGCCTCATTGCATGCTGATTATTTAAAATTTTCGCCGATCTCTGCTGACTGTGAGCGGAGGAGCCGAGTGTATTTGGCTAGGCTCTGCTCCTCTCGCAGTCCTGCCCAGTGTTGTGTCCATCATAGGGTGGGACTGGACGAGTACAATGAGCGGGGATCGGTGTATAACACGCGCCCACGATTCTCCCCTGATTTTAACACGCCGATAAATACGGTATATGCATACTTTCAAAACTGAAAAATAGTGAGAGCAAAATTGAAATAAAATTTCTGAAAAGTGAAAGAAAATCTCATGAAAACATTTCTTAGATAATTTGACTTTTTAAGCGATTATTGTAATGAATACTGCATACTGCACAGCAAATAGATTAAAACAGATAATGTGAATATTAATAGTCTATTCACAGATATAGAAGCCTCTTTTGATCTGCTTTACTTGTTTTAATTAATACCTACATTCCTTTGGGTTCTCAATGTACACACATGAGAAAATTAAGTCGAAATACAATCAGTGTGGCTGTAATAAACACCTCTCCTCCCAACCCACAACTGTACATTTGTAACCTAATTAACAAAGATTTACAAGAGTCATACAGAGATCAAACGTGAATGTTGAATCAACATTATTTGACTTTGCCTTCTGTAGGCTCCACCAGTGTTCCCACCAGACTAGAGCTCAGCTTCTAGAAATTCTCTATTCTTTACCGGGGTGATTTCTCAGGATTACTGTTTTTGTTTATTTAATACAGTAATGTAATAGCTTTTTTTTTTAAATATCCCAGCAGCGTTAATTACAAATCTTTCTCCTGGCATCAAAGAATCTGATAATGATCAGGTCTGTTAGCATTGCCATAATGTTAATTAAAAAGAGCTACACAAAAACCTAGCAAAATTCACACAATCCAATAATAAAAATGCAAAATTTATAGCTATCTTTTTTTTTTTTACTTTTCTATTTTTCTTTTTTATCTGTGCCATCTTTTTTTTAACCTTGTCTAACTAAAAAATATTTTTTTATAGCATTTTAGATCTACATCAAAATTGAGAATGCATTTTTCTTCTGAGTTTTCAATAATGACGGTTCATAAACAAGAAATCTACTTAGCACAGACCCATTCTGCCATATTTTTTTCTTAGTCTCTTTGTGTGGTTTCAAAGACAGGAATCGAGCAGAATAATTCACAGAATGTGGGATGGTAAGAAACTATATCAGTATTTTGTTACGCTCCGTGTCCTTTGTGACAGTTCAAATCCCGGTAAAAATAAGTAAAAATGACACGTGGTTATCACAAATGTAGCGTGAGGGGCTCCAGAGTGTCTGTGCTGAGCTGGAAAAGTTGATTTCACAGCTTTCTCCTGGTTTTGTTACTACCAGTTTGGGTTCTAGAGTTTGGAGACTTCAAAGAGTCTTAGGAAGGACAATGCCTCTGACCATGTGTTCATATCTTACTTGGGACTGGCAGGCTGTGTGTGCAGGTGGGCACCACCTTTGTAATCATAGGCCTAGGCACCCAGAAACCAGGGGGTATAAGTCTAAAAGACAGGAGGGCTTCATCTGGGAGTTGTATGAGAGAACAGAGGTGTTGTGTAACGGTCTGATAAACCAGCCACAATGCCAAAGCTTGAGGCCTGTGCAGTAGTGCTGCAAAAACAAGCAAGGAGGCTTGGTATAATTTTTTTTATGTTTGAACTCATGGTGGAAACCATGTGAGAGTAGTGGTTTGTGTTGAACTTTATTTTAATTTTTAATAATAACGGGCCATCAAACCCTGACTGTTAACTTCCGCAAGATCACCCTGTGCTGTGGAAATTCCCCAAACTTGTGTGGTCACTAGGATTAGAAGTAAGGGGCCAATTCTCAATGGGCAAAAAGACAGCCATAACAATCTGATGGATGTTTTATCCTTTTTAACATGGTTTTGACTGGAGTTCCACTAGTCAGAATAAAGGTCTCCTTTAAATTTTATAAGAGAAGTAACACTGTCCAACCAGGCATCCTAATGAACTGTCCATGTGGCCACTATGTTTCTGTAGGCTCATGGATACAGCTGATTAAGATTTCTAACCTCTTAAACTTGATGGAGAACAATTTAACCACTTCCTGCCCAGGCCAATATTCAGCTTTCAGCGCTGTCACATCACATTTTGAATGAAAATTGCGCAGTCATGCAACACTGTACCCATATTAAATGTGTATCACACAATAAATAACCGAAAATAAATAAAACCAATTTTTTGTAAAAAAAATGTGTTTTTCTTTGTTTCTGTTATAAAATTGTGCAAATAAATAATCTTTATTTGTTGTTTACTGGTTGCTAAGGATGCCAGCCGCTGCCGGTTCCTTAAATATCGCATGCTTGGACCACTACTTGTTTACTGCATGCATTTTTTTTTCTTTTGTGAAATGACTTTAACTCCTGTTTTATGTGCTATTTACCAAGCATTTTGCTTTTTATGTGGTAAATACAGAATCACGCAATAGTGAATTAAAATTTTCACGATCGCATGCGGTATTTGGGAAAACACCTAAATACTGCATTTCATTTTTTTGTGAATGGAGCCCAGCATGCAAAAAATAAAAAATATTTTTTTTCTTTCAATTTCTTTTATTTTTTATATTTCTATGATCTGTTTTACATACTGTGACCAGAGCAATGCAGTATTACCATAGCAACACTGTACTACTCTGGGGAGGTGATCAGGATTTTTTATTTTACACATTATGATTGCTTATAACAGTGAATTTCACTGTTAAAGCAACCATTTTTTTCTGCATGAAATTCATTCATTCAATCTTTACTATTGTGATTAGCTGTGATTGGCCACAGCTAAGCGCATGGTACAGATTGGCTGTGATTGGCCCTATCTGCACCATGTGATCACTGTGACCAATCACAGAGATTCCAACACACTATTTTCAGTGCACATGTTCCTGTAGAAATGGCTGTGTAGACTCCAGAATGCGTCCAAAGCTTTATTCAGTGATCACATAGTTACAGCAAATAGCAACATTCCGGAGCCTCGCAGGACCCCTTCATCAGCCATGTGCATGTATGGCCACATGCCTGAAGAAGGGGTCCTCCGAGGCTCCAAAACGTTGCTATTTGCTGTAATGATTAGACATGTGCACACTGAAATATTTTGTTTCGGAATTTCGTTTTCGTCCGAAAAATAAATGTATTTAGTTACTCCCGAAATTCGTTTTTATTTATTTTGTTTTTCGTTAAAAAAATGCATTCGTCCGAAAATTCAAATTAATTAAGGTCAAATCTGTCATTGAAGGCTTATAGTGTCTGTCGAATGTTCAAAGAAGATTCGACAGAGCAGCAAAACTGTATGACTCTGTATAGTTTAGCTGCAATTCCACCCAATTCAAGCAGCAATCTTTCCTCACTACGTCGAATCTTTCCTCTCTTCGTCGAATCTTTCCTTTCTACGTCAAATCTTTTCTCTCTATGTAGAATAATCTTGGACTAATAGAGTTAAGGTTAGGCACATTCGACCACAGGTTCAATGGACACAGATTGTTATTGTCAGCGTCAAATCTCCTATCTATATCGAACTGTTGTCACAACGAAAATAAAGCATTTGTTTATGTCGGATCTTTCGTTTTTCGGATCCTGCACTTTCGTTATCGTTTGTTAAAACGATAATGAAAATACCTGAAATTCGGACGAAAACGAATGCACATGTCTAGTAATGATATGATCGCTGAATAACACTTTGGACCCTATCTGAAGATCCATGGTGTGCTGGTGACATTTTCTCACTTAATCACAGAGATCAACACAATAGTACACAATGAATGGCATGAATGGAAGCCATCCATTGTGTACAATTGTCATGTGATCTGCTGCAATTGGCCACATCAATCACATGGGACAGGCAGCAGGACAGTACACTGATCTGTAATCTGATGTGACCGGTGGACACAGCGGGTGACAGATTGTGCTGAAGCATGGCCCGATCCTGGTGGGACGTCATGTGGTGTCCACTGAGAATGCTCTCTCCTGGCCATCATTTTTCTATAGGCTCGGCAAGAAGTAGTTAATGTGACGTGTCTGACTATACCCACCATGATTTATGTACCACTGGGACCCCCTGAAAATGTTCTTTCTGATTCAGCCAATATATAAGTAAGATAAATGTAAACACTGTTATATGTGACAAGTTACATCATATTTATTGGAAAAGGTCAGTTACAAGATATTTCCCTGTATTTAAGCTGTATGCAATACAAATGCCATATTACATAATCAAAAAATTCCTTTGAGAATTGGGGCTCTGGCTAGTGGCTACCTAGAGGCTGAACACAAAACTTTCTACCTGATACATTCATTATCATAAACAGAAAATTTCCAACCTGTGTGAAAAATCTTTGTGCAATAGGGACTGTTCCATCCTCTTTATTATTAGTAACTATCCGTGGATTTGTTAGCAACTATAATATTATTTAGTTACATTGGTAACTCTATTATTATTAACTAACGCCAAGCGTCGATCAGATGTAGGGTGTGTAGGAGCTTCTTAAATGTTTTTAACATTTTGTAGGCCATATGTGATTTGCCCGTGGAGGTGTCGTATGTTGGGTTCAAAGGTAGGTTAAAATAAATCCTCCTAGAATAATGCAGCCTTCACTAAAACCTTCTAACATGCGTATTAATTTCCTGCAGAAGGATAGGTGCAATCTATTGGGAAAGTAGACGTTAGCTAATGTGACCGGGTTGCCATTATAGAGACCTTTAAGGAAAATATATCTGCCCTCCGGATCTATCAGTTTGTCTTTGAAGACGAAGGGAGCCTCTCTACTAATCAGTATCGAGACCCCCTTCGTCTTAGCTTGGTCATTAGTAGCATGGTAGGCTTCTGTGAAGAAGGAATCAGTGAGCTGGGTATGCCCGACGACTTAAAGTGGGTTTCCTGTAAAAAAGCGAAGTGCGGCCTACCTTTCTTAAGTCCCCTCAGTAAGGATGACCTTTTTTCTGGTATATTTAGGCCTTGTACATTGTGTGAGATGACCGTTGCGTGCTGGCTCAGTGTGGAGTATGCCATGATTCCGGAACGGAGAGACTCAGAGAGACGGTACCTGTGGGCGACACTCAATGGCAAAGCGTTAGACAAACGGCAAGAGAGAGAGTAAAAATACAAGCTAATAATCGGCTTCACTGAGTATGTCTGTTGCGTGTCAACCGGTGCGGACACCGACCTGTCAAATTAAAAGGTTGAGGGTAAAGGTGGGGGTGGGGGTTGGTTAAGAGAGTGAATAGGTTCAGACCTATGCAATAGTATCCTATCGAATAGGTGTCAGTATAGTGTGTCCTGTTGTGACAATGGTCTCGACAGGACACCCTTTTGGGGGTTGGAGGGAGGCTGCACCTCTTTTGACAAAGCAGAGCAGGCGGGTCTACTGGCTAAAGAGTAGTGGTCACACAGGGTGGAGGGTGGGAGACCGCAACCTATTGTGGCAATGGAAAGGTGTTGGTTGGGCTCTTTGACACTGTAGAGCCTTTCAATCTGTTGGCTCTTCAGCTAATACCATAGTGGATTCTATATTCAATTCAATTGGACTATTAAAACAGTAAACTTAACATAACATTTTGGAGGTATAGAAGCATTTCAGTAGTATATCATATACACCTATAGTCCCAATGACCATGAGAGACAGGCAAAAATAAAAAAAAAAAAGGGAAAAGGAAAAGAAAGAGTCCTGTTCTGTTTGTGTTCCTCGTTGTGTCGCTCCCCAGCTCCAGTCACTTCACCCATTGAAGTCGGCTTATCTGCGTGGGTGTATTCGTGTATCAACCTTGAGTCGCATCTATGGGAGAAGTTCTCCAGCTATGGCCGCGATCTGTTTAGGAGACAAACGCTTCGGCGACCATCTCCGTGTGGTTAGTGTCAGCGTTCAGCCGCTGCGCCCTCGTGGTGTGTATGGATGCGTTAAGTGGCTTCAGGAAATAAGATGTTTCTTATAAACTTATATTATTATTAACTATCAAGTCAGCCTGTACTTTCATGGTCTCAGGTAGCATCGTGGACTGCAATATAGGTGTATATCAGTCAAGTTCCATAAATGCAGGTTTTGTTGTATTTGAGGATGTATAGGCATCTCCATGCCTATTGTTTTTGGACATTATAGTGGATTGAGTTACTGTATGAACCTCAGTAGTTTGCTGCATAATTATTTAGTATATATCAAAGTGGTTCACACTTATAATATTTATATTAAATTTAATTTACATGTAGGTAGAAAAACTAGAAAAGAAAATTGAATGATAGGATTTAAAGTTCTACTAATTTCTGATTGCTTGATAATGCATTACATATAAAAATGCACTGATGGGAATTATCTGACTGCACATATGTAAACATAACGAGTAAGTAGGATACTAAATCATTTTCTAAATGGGATATAAGTCTTCACAAGTCACCTGAAAGAGTGCACTTATATTTATTCAGTTTTAAATGAATGTTACTCTCAGTTTATGGATTCCCCGTGCTAACAAACTGTGAAGGCCATTATTTTTTTATTGTTTTTTGTAGTTGAAGTATTTCATCCAGCAACCACATACAGTAAAAATGAAAAATGCAATGTCCGACAATAATTTCAAACTCTGTGGCGTGCAGCTCACAACGAACTTATCTTGCTGTGCATAACAGCAAGATAAAATAAAATTATTAGATAGATGCTATGTGAAAGTTACACTCTTGCTTTACACTGAAGGTGTTGCTGATACGGTGTTGATCCTATTTTCTAAAGAGGAATGGTACTGCTATTAAAACATATCCATATGTTTATCAGAATAGATTAAAATGAGGTCATAGTGGAGTGCCCACGAAGGCATACAATTGCCATGACTCTTTGACCCAACCCTTGGCTGCAAATTTTGAATTCATGAGCTACTGGTTAAGTGTCAATTATGTAGCCCAATCAAAACCAAGACACATGGCAAGGGTGTCTTAAGAACAGAAAATGGGCATTGATGATGAGGGTTTGATTAGAAACAAGCACACATAGAAAACTAGTTTGTAGTTGTTTTATTGTGTATATTGGCTTTTCTATTATTATGCTCTTTTTGCATTGAATCTGCTTTCATGCAGCACTGCAGCAAAATTAGAATTGTTATACAAGTCAGTTAGGCCTGTACATACTGTGCATACATTTTGCGGCATGAATGCATACTTTCAGGGGCCTACTGAAATTAATATTAACGCTGTAACATTAATATATAGAGCCTGATTTGACAGTGATCATACAATTAATTGAGTGAATATGCACTTAAATCATCTAATCACGTAAAGATGAAATAAGTAAACATGAATTTTCATTTCATATGACTGGATAATTGAAGTGCACACTTATTATTTTGTCAACATTCTCAAATCCTTTAAGGCCTGATTCACACCTATGCAGGTTACTGTTTGCATATTCCAGGTGCATTTTGCGTTTTTCAATACACACTTTTGATCCATTAAAGTCTTTGGAACCAAAAACCAGAAAAAAATCCCTGGCCCTTTGCATAGAATGCGATATGTGAACTACATCCATATGAAACCATGTTAAATGGGCTGTAGTGTGTTTCTGCAAAACTGAAAATGCACTAAAAAATGCATAGGTGTGAACCAGGCCTAAGGCCTCATGCACACTGGACATTTTTACAGCTTTTTGAAGAGATTTTCAGCTATAAAGAATTCCGCTCAAGCTTGGCTTGCATACACGCGGTGACGTACAACACTACGACGAGCCGAGAAAATGAAGTTCAATGCTTCCGAGCATGCGTCAAATTGTTTCCGAGCATGCGTAGGAATTTTGTGCATCGGGATTGCTACAGACGATTGGAATTTCTGATCAGAATTTTTTCCGACCGAAAAATAGAGAAATCTTTTGCTGGCGGGAATTCCGCCAGCAAAAGTCCGATGGAGCATACACACGGTCGGAATTTCCGACCAAAAGCTCACATCAGACTTTTGCTGGAGGAAATTCCGATCGTGTGTATAGGGCATTACTCTGATAAAGATGAAAAAACACAGAAAAACTTGGTTATTCGGTATTTATCAGTGTTTTTGAGGAGTATAGTTTTTCTAAAAAAAGCTAAAAAACACTACTGCAAAAACTCTCCAAAACTCATTCTACAGCTACAGCTAACACTGCTGGCATTTTTATAATGTCCAGGGTGCATGAGGCCTAATAAATCAGCCTCATGGTGTGCTTTATTGCAGCATACTGAAGCATACCATGGTTTTTCCAGGACAGAACTTTAATAGCACATATAGAAAAACAACAAAACCCATATGGACATACATTAAAAAAATGCATTGATGCTCAAAAAAAAAAAAAAAAAACTTGTGTATAGACTGTATGTGAACAATAACATGCATAACATTGTGTGGTTGATTTCATAAAGGAATATTGGGTGTTTACCTGGTAGTGTGAATTTTTACTTTGAAGCGTGTATGTTAGTAAATTTGACTTTGAATACCCACTCATGTGTATAGGAAATTATGAAAAAGGACTTTTGCTAGCACGTGATTCATTTTATTTCTCAACATATATATTTCAAAATAAACAGCCCTTACTCCTTTAGTAAATCAAACCCTTTGAATATGTGAATAGCATCAAAGTCAACATAGATATGATATTAAGGAAGCTATGCATGAATCCATTTGATCTACAAAACCCGAGTGGTCATGCTAACTGTGGCAAATAAATTTTGCTAACCATAGAAGCTTATATGTTGGGTTTCTGGTCTCAAAGCAAGTGACATTACTGAAATGAAGGATGAATACCTCTGATATTTCCCCATGACTCTTTTCCATGTATACTTGCTATAGAGTGCTGCACACTGCTGGAGTGATTCCATAACACTGGAATGGTCAGGACAAACAACAACAAAAAAAGTGGACTCATGAAAGTAATTTTGATAAATGAGGTCTAGAGCAGTGTTTCTCAACTCCAGTCCTCAATGCCCCCCAACAGGTCATGTTTTCAGGATTTCCATTATTTTGCACAGGTGATTTGATCAGCTTCACTGCCTTAGTAATTACCACAGCCGTTTCATCTGAGGGAAACCCTGAAAACCTGACCTGTTGGGGCGCCTTGAGGACTGGAGTTGAGAAACACTGCCCTGGAAAATGACAAAAAGAGTAAAATAAGGGGGCCTTGCTCTGTGACAGTCACTGGTCACCATCAACTGGATTATTAACCATTAGTAATCCTTTGGCAATTTTATGTTCTGCTTGTACGCACCCAATTATAGTCAAATCCTATTTATTACCTGGATACTAACTGATAGCCAAGGGAGTTTTTGGTTGCTAACACACTGTTGGTATCAATTCAGAATACTTAGGCTCTTCTCAAATTCCGCAGCTGCATATCCTCATACAGTATGATGCTTTTATCATTCATTTTTTTTAATGTGACTAACAATGAGTTCCCAAACCACTTGAAGCCAGTGATGCCTATATTTTATATATATAAACCTGAAATTACGGCATTTATTTTTTCATAGTTGTAATTAAAAATCTTGTCCCAGAGCCACAGAGGAATTGATCTGCTATTAAATACATCAAAACCTAATCTCAGTGGCCCACGCTGGAATCTAATAAGAGTTGCTTTGCTCCTAATTAAATGTCGTTTAATGTGGCACAAGAATGTGGTCAAAATGAATGCATTTCTGTCACATTGTGCTGAAGGGAAGCTCATTTGGAATTAAATTACAGTTGCAGATGTTCAGAAAGCCATCTCCCCTGCAATATGCCAATAAATATACTTTATTTTGTAAGAAAACAAAGTTTGCCATTTGGAAGCAATTTTTCATTTAATTCCAACTTCAAGCAAAGCTTTTTTATCAATTTGGGCAAAGGGAAAGAGCGTCTGCTAAGCTTTTATTGCTAAATTTGACCGATCAGGAAGATTTCCCTCTCTTTTTAATCTGTGACATTATGACAGGAAAACAGAAAAACAGGTGTCACAAAGAATCACCTCAGAGGTTCTAACTCTTCCCTACTCTACTGAGAAAAACTGTTTTTAATTTTCCCTACATTCTGGAGATTTCCTAAAATTTGCTGTACATGTGAACTCTTGTGAACAGGAAGTAAGGTGAAATCTCTTCAATGGAGATACAAACCGAAAAAAAAAAAAAAAAAAAGGTAGAGGAACAAATTCTTCCTAAAACTAAAAAATCCCCATTCTCCATTTAATAAAGCAATATTTGGAAGGTTAAGCCCTGAACAGAATGGCAATAGGCACATCAGTGTGTATATTTTACATGCACAAAAGAAGAATGTTGTTTTAGATATGTTAAATTTACTTCTAGAAGGTCAAGAATTTAAGGAACATTATTTTATTTCTTCCAAATGGTGCATCGAAAATAAAATACAAACAGACCTAATACCTGATTACTGATTTAGTTTTTTTTGTCTGAAGTTTCTTTTTTTGAGGTGTTGTATATTTGTTAAAAGAAAAGAAAATAGCCTTTTTGGCTATACTTCACTATAGGGTCACAGGAGTACAATTGCTTTTGTCCTCCTGTGACCCAGATTCTGCTGGCACCAGCCACCAGGCTAGGAAGGATTTTGGCAATATTGTCAGGATCCACCTCTCTGACTGATTGACAGCTCACTCAGCTTTTCAGTGCATAGCTGAGAGTCAGAGCCAGCTGAGCCTGCCCCCTCCCCAGCCTGATGCTCTAGTGAGCACTGGAGGGGCAGAGTGAAGGCCAATGACTTCTCTCCGAGACCCAGAAGTGAGTGATCAGTGGTCAGTGGTCAGTGGTCAGTGGTCAGTGATCATCTGATCACTAAGTACTCTTGTAGCCAACACGAGACAGCTGCAGCATCACATCAATTTTTTTTGTTTTAATCCCATACTTCTCCTTAAGTTATGTGTATTAGTTTGTATTTCTGCTTTAAAGGATACGTTTACCTTTCATAAAATGTTACATATTACACCCATATTCGGGGTGAAACATGTAACATGTTATGAATACACTGTCAATCAAATCCAATGGCGTGGGCGCCAGGGGGCGGGGCCGATTCATACATTCTGCGGCTATGGACGCCGAATGCTGGACTCGGAAGCGCCCGCAAGGTAACCCCCTCGGGGAAGCATTTCCCCTAAGGTTATTATGTGATGTGGGGAGGAGCCGCGAGAGCCGCTGGGGGACCCCAGAAGAGCAGGTTCAGTGCCACTCTGTGCAAAACAAGCTGCACAGTGGAGGTAAGTATGATATGATTGTTATTTAATAAAAATAAAAAAAAACCTTACAATCACTTTAAGATTAAAAATTATTTTGCCATACACAAATAAAATAGTTTTCCTTTCACCAGCTTCCATAGCCCAACCTTTTTGTATATACAAATGACCTTTGTCTGTCAGCTCTATGCACTGGAGTACAACAACATTCTGCTTTTGTTCAGCACAGATGTTCTGCTAGTTTATTGTCCATGACATGTTGACGCATGTAAGAACATCTTATCAGCTCATGCCTGCTAACACAATTAGACTACTTCAATGAATTAAACTTTTTTTGGTGTCATAATATAAAAATATCCTTGGGACTCTGAAAATCTCTGGCAGGGAGCTGTCAGATGGCCAACAGATCTGAGCTCCTTCGGACATACTGCATGTTACTTTGGTCACTTAAAATAGTAAAGATAGGGTCACATTGCCTCTTTTTGTGCTGACTCTAACAGTTACAATGAATGATATCAATCATTTTATAAGTATAACATCTACTTCTATACTGACAAATGGCAAGCAGTCTTTCAAGAAAATAATTCATCAAGACCTTTGTGGTGGTGGATCCAATGTGTTACTGTGTAGCACAAATGTTCAATAATAATTATTAAACACAATTCTGGGATAATATCAAAAGACCATATTATCCAAAATATATAACCAGTGATGAAGATGTGTTATATAAATGATATCCAAAATATTGCATGAAAATATTTATATAAAGAGAACGTGACCTCAATAAAACTATCACGAACTAAACAATATTGCTCATATCTATAAAAATAATTGTTGTGAAAATGGACGTGACCTCAATAAAGCTGTCATGAACTAAACAATATTGTGTCCCATAACTTAGACAATAAGTGAATAGTTATTGTGAAAATAGATTATTAATACACCATATAGTGACAAAGGTGAATATATTAAGACATTTAGGTGATATGTGCGGCTTGTCTGATGTATTCCGTCACCGATTATGGTCTCATTTCTCTTTATCGGTAACACCTTTGGGGATGAGCCACATACCATACCTGCCTACTATTCCCATTCTGAGTTAACATCAACTACCCAGCGCATAGACTTGTCGGTGGTCACCATACATTACCAACTGGAACTACTGCCCACGTCGGTGTATTGCAAACACCACACAGCAATTTTGACTCATACGAAAAAGGCGTAAGCCCATCTGAGTCCACGTCAGTCGGTAAGCCTTCCCATAATCGGTGACGGAATACATCAGACAAGCCGCACATATCACCTAAATGTCTTAATATATTCACCTTTGTCACTATATGGTGTATTAATAATCTATTTTCACAATAACTATTCACTTATTGTCTACGTTATGGGACACAATATTGTTTAGTTCATGACAGCTTTATTGAGGTCACGTCCATTTTCACAACAATTATTTTTATAGATATGAGCAATATTGTTTAGTTCGTGATAGTTTTAGTGAGGTCACGTTCTCTTTATATAAATATTTTCATGCAATATTTTGGATATCATTTATATAACACATCTTCATCACTGGTTATATATTTTGGATAATATGGTCTTTTGATATTATCCCAGAATTGTGTTTAATAATTATTATTGAACATTTGAGCGCCGCACTTATTTTTTCACATTTTTTTCCATTTAATTTACTAGTGTCGTGCAGGCTGCTGGTTTTATTTAAGTTTAGATAGCGCAGTTTTCTTCCCCCTTTTTTTCTGCTATTACTGTGTAGCACATACCAGTGTAGATATGGCATTCAAAAGAGCCATTTGGCTTTAGCAAACCACATTTACATGGAAAAGACAATAAGAATATACTGAGAATTAATCCGATTAATATTTCTGGAATATACAGTATCTAAACACACAGACTCCATTCCATCTCCAGTCACCATATCTAAGTAATATTATTTTCAAGCATGCATTTCTCATGTACTGTAATACAGTACTTAGGCCTGATTCACACCTATGCATTTTTAAGTGATTTTTGCATTTTACATATTTACATAGTTAGCTAGGCTGAAAAAAGACAAAAGTCCATCCAGTTCAACCATAAAAAAAAAGAAATAATAAATAAAAAAAAGAAATAATAACAATCCAATATACCCAATTCTATACCCACAGTTGATCCAGAGGAAGGCAAAAAAAACCCCCAGCAGAGCATGCTCCAATCGGCTACAGTAGGGGTAAAAATCCCTTCCTGATCCCCCAAGAGGCAATCGGATTTTCCCTGGATCAACTTTACCTATAAATGTTGGTACCTCGTTATATTATGTACATTTAGGAAAGTATCCAGGCCAAATCTTAAAGCAATCTACTCAGTTAGCCAGAACCACCTCTGGAGGGAGTCTATTCCACATTTTCACAGCTCTTACTGTGAAGAAACCTTTCCGTATTTGGAGATGAAATCTCTTTTCCTCCAGACGTCCTCTGTGTTGACCGTAAAGTGAATAACTCAACTTCACTATATGGACCCCTTATATATTTGTACATGTTGATCATATCCCCCCTTTCTCTCCTCTTATCAAGAGTGAATAAATTCAGTTCCTCTAACCTTTCCTCATAGCTGAGCTCCTCCATGCCTCTTATCAGTTTGGTTGCCCTTCTCTACACTTTCTCCAGTTCCCCAATATCCTTTTTGAGAACTGGTGCCCAAAACTGAACTGCATTTTCCAGATGAGGTCTTACTAATGATTTGTACAGGGGAGCAAAATGATATCTCT
Organism: Lithobates sylvaticus; assembly: GCA_028564925.1. Taxonomy (NCBI): domain Eukaryota; kingdom Metazoa; phylum Chordata; class Amphibia; order Anura; family Ranidae; genus Lithobates; species Lithobates sylvaticus. Next base: position 528,783,332 of record CM053029.1, read on the forward strand.
CTCTCTGGAGTCCATACCTCTCTCAATACAAGAAAGGACTTTGCTCGCTTTGGAAACCGCAGCTTGGCATTGCATGCTATTATTGAGCTTATGATCTACCAAAACCCCCAGATCCTTCTCCACTACGGATTTCCCTGGTTTTACTCACCCTAGCATGTATGATGCATGCATATTCTTAGCCCCCAAGTGCATAACTTTACATTTATCAACATTAAACCTCATCTGCCACATAGTCGCCCAATTAGACAGTGCATTGATGTCGGCTTGTAAATTGGAGACCTCCTGTAAGGACGTTATTCCACTGCATAGCTTGGTGTCATCTGCAAAGACAGAAATGTTACTTTTGATCCCAGACCCAATATCATTTATAAAGATATTAAAAAGTAAGGGTCCCAGCACTGAGCCTTGGGGTACACCACTGATAACCTTAGACCATTCAGAGTAAGAATCATTAACCACTACTCTCTGAATTCTGTCATTTAGCCAGTTTTCTATCCATTTACAAACTGATATTTCCAAGCCTGTAGACCTTACCTTACACATGAGCCGTGTGTGGGGAACTGTATCGAACGCTTTTGCAAAATCCAAGTATACCACGTCCACCGCCACCCTCTGTCCAAGGTTTTACTTACCTCTTCATAAAAAGAAATCAGGTTTGTCTGACAACTTCTGTCTTTCATGAATCCATGCTGTTTGTTGCTTAAAATGTTTTTTTCCTGCAAGAACTCGTCTATGTGGTCTTTTATTAAACGCTCCAGTATCTTCCCGACTATAGAAGTTAAACTAACAGGTCTATAGTTACTTGGTAAAGACTTTGTTCCCTTTTTAAATATAGGCATCACGTTCGCCCTGCGCCAATCCAGTGGTACTATTCCCGTCATTAACGAGTCCCTAAAAATTAAATACAATGGCTTTGAAATTACAGAGCTCAATTATTTTAGGATCTGGGGTGGATGCCATCTGGTCCAGGTGCTTTATCCACCTTTTTTCTGTCTAAATATTTCTGGACCATATCACTTTTGAGCCATTGTGGATCATTCGGGGCTGTGTCAATACCACCCCCATTATGGACATGAGCTCCCCCATGCTCTTTTGTATACACAGAGCTGAAGAAAGTATTTAATAAATTAGCCTTCTCTTTGTCCCCAGTCACCCACTCTAGATTATTTTGTAAAGGGCCTACATGCTCAGACCTGACCTTTTTACTATTAATATATTTGAAGAAGTTTTTTGGGTTTGTCCTACTATCTTTTGCAATCTGTCGTTCGTTTAGAGTTTTTGCTTCCTTGATTTCCTTTTTACATATTCTGTTAAATTCTTTGTAACATTTAAACAACACTAGTGTTCCTTCATTTTCATTTTTAAATATATTTAAAAGCTCTTTTCTTATTGTTTATAGCTTTTTTAACTTTGACCGTGAGCCACATAGGTTTTATTTTAAGCCTTTTAAACGTATTGCCCATGGGGTTATACTTTGCAGTGAGGTCCCAAACAGTCTTTTTGAAGAATTTCCATTTCTGTTCTATGCTCATTGATGCCAATATTCCCTCCCAGTCTAAGTCCTGGAGAGCAGCCCTCATCCTTGGAAAATTTGCTCTCTTGAAGTTGAGCGTTTTTATCTTTCCCGTATGTATTTCTTGCTTAAAGCTAACATCAAATGAAATCATGTTTTGATCACTGCTACCCAGGTGTTCCTTTATCTGAACATTAGTAATAAGCTCTGCATGGTTTGAGATTACCAAATCCAGCAGAGCATCATTTCAATAAACTGGACCATAAAACTGTCCTGTAATAGGTTTATACATTTTTGCCCTTTAACTGTCCCAGCAGTGCCATTACTCCACTCAATTTCTGGGTAGTTAAAATCCCCCATTATTATCACCGTCCCAGCCCTTGCAGCCCTTTCCATCTGTGCAAGGAGCTGAGTCTCCACCTCCTCGTGAACATTGGGTGGTCTATAACAAACTCCAATGATTAACTTTGAACTACGCACATCTATATGCAGTTCCACCCATAATGCTTCAGACTCATCACACTCTCCATCAACCAGGTCCTCTTTAACGCTTGCCTTGAGATCACTTCTCACATAGAGACAGACCCCGCCACCTTTCCTTTTTACCCTGTCTCTCTGAAAGAGTGCATAGCCAGGAATATTATTAGCCCAGTCATGTGAAGATTGAAGCCAAGTTTCAGCAATACCGATTACATCATAGCTCTCCTCATGCATCAGAGCTTCCAACTTACCTATTTTGCTTGGCAGACTTCTGGCATTGGTGAACAAACACTTTAATGCATTGCTACATTTTGCTCTGGTGTTTTTCATATCATTTTTAGTAGTACAAATGGCACTAAAGTTTCCAATGGCGGTTTGCAACATGGGAAATTTCTTGTCACCTGCCATAACCCTCCCCCCATCTATTCCCATTCCACCCTCCATTAATGTCAGACCCCTAACTAATCTGCAAAATGTAAAAAAGCACTAAAAATGCATAGGCGTGAAGGGGTCAAGGGATGTGCTTCTTACATTGGTTTATACAGAATTTTTGAAGGCTATGGAATGTTTGAGTTTTGAATTATTCTTTAAAAATCTGTGTGAATGCATCTCACACACATCCCAAACTGAATTTGAACTGATCTCAAAATGTACTCAAAGTCAAGACTTTTTCAAGTCCTTTATTGTGGGAGTTTTGGGGTTACATTGTGCCAAACATGAAACATTACAACGTAGCTTGCTTTCATAGGGGTTTTCTACAATAGATGGTAACTGAATATTCAATATTCTGTTGGGTATTCAGTAACCAGTAAAAGGGGAAGAAGCAGAAATTCGAACATCTTCTAATATGCAGACTAGATATTACTAATACCTTTGCAAACAAAAAGGTATCAGAGAGAGATTAAATACATTGTGTACATTTTCACAGTACCAACACATTACAAGAAAATTATATCTGATTCCGTTGATTACGGAGTTATTTGACGTTCCTGCACGCTCCGCTTCTGCTGCCAAGTGCCTCATGTCCATCGAACAGAGTGCGAGAACTGTTGCCGACTACGCCATTGAATTCCGTACTCTGGCAGCAAAGGTTGCTTGGATCAATGAGGCCCTCATGGCTGCTTTTTCTCATGGTCTCTCAGATACCATCAAGGATGAGATAGCAGCCTGAGATATACCCACTGAGACCTTGTATTGATTATAGTCATTTCACGATTAAGAATGCCATCCTCATTGACTCCAGACTCAGAGAAAGACTCTCTTTCAAGGAGCACTTGCGGAAGCCTCCTGTACATTTGTCTCTGAGCAAAGTTATACTATTAACTTCCCAGAGAAACCGTATATTCTAATGTCCTTAGTGCCAGGGGTCAATTTGGTAAGAAGCCAATAAACCAACCAGCTTGTTTTATATGAAACCTTGGCGGGTTTTTACCCAGGCAACAGTGCTGCTAATTACTAAACCAAAGTTGATTTTGCTGCCTTTAAAATATCATATTTGCCGGTAATGCAGCATTCTGCTTTACCATCTACTTAACCCCTTTTATCATTTTAACCACTTGCCTACTGGGCACTTTCACCCCTTTCCTTTCCAGGCCAAATTTCAGCTTTCAGTGCTGTCGCAAATTGAATGACAATTGCGCCATCATGTAATGCTGTACCCAAACAAATGTTTTATAATTTTTGGAGAAAGTTAGAGTTTTCTTTTGGTGGTATTTAATTGCTACTGTTTTTTTTTTATTTTTTGCTACACAAACTAAAAAAGACCGAAAACGTTGAAAAAAAAAAAGTTTTCTTAGTTTCTGTTATAACATTTTGTAAATAAGTACATTTTCTCCTTCACTGATGTGCACTGATGCGGCTGCACTGATGGGCACTGATAGGCTGCACTGATGGGCACTGATAGACTGCACTGATGTGCACTGATGATAAGGCACTGATGAGGCTGCACTGATATGCAGCACTGATGGGCGGCGGCAATGATAGGTGGCACTGATAGACACTGACACGCATCACTGATGGGCAGTGACAGGTAGCACTGATCGGCAATACCGATGGGCACTGATGGGGCTGCACTGTTTATCAGGACACTGATGATCAGCACCCTGAATATCAGTGTAGATGTCCCCTGTTTGGATTGCTGATTACCTGCTCTCCTCTGCTCACATGCTGTCAGCATGAGGAGAGGACTGCCGATAACCGACAAATTCTGTTTACACTGTGATGAGCTGTGATTGGACACAGCTGATCACAGGGTAAAGAGCCGCTGTGATTGTCTCGTTACCCTTTTCTGTGATCAGCTGTGTATGAAGGACACAGCGATCACAAATCACTGCTGATGCATGCTGCAGTCAGCACGAGGGAAGTGCAATCATGGGAGGATTACAATAGATGCCCTCCTGGAAATGTGAGACCACGCTGTAGTAATCATTCGCCTATAGCGTGGTCGTGAAGATGTTAATTGACCATATCTAAACTTTAAAACTGGGTTTATAGGATAATGTACTTTTCTCTCACTTAACTCATCCACATGATATTTAGAATCTTGCCAGTCTGTTTGCATCTTTGAATTGATTTTTCAGATTCCATCATTTCCTGTTAGTTCATCTCCCAGAAGCCTTCACTTCCTTGTTGCATCACAGAAGAGGGCATGATGAGGCGTGTTCAACGCACTTCCCTCATTACAATACCACCCTCCACCTACTTCCTATATAATCTCCTTTAGATCTCCCATCAGCTATGTAGTACAAGGAACAGGCTGGTTTGATATACAGTACCTTGCAAAAGTATTCACCCCCCTTGGCATTTTTCGTGTTTTGTTGCCTCACATCCTGGAATTAACATGGATTGTTTGAGCATTTGCATCATTTAATTCACACAACATGCCCATGACTTTGAAGATGTTTTATTTTTTTTATTGTGAAGCAGACAACAAATAGGACAAAATAACAGAAAAAGTCAATGTGCATAACTATTCACCCCCCTAAAGTCAATACTTTGTAGAGCCACCTTTTGCGGCTATCACAGCTTCAAGTCATTTTGAATAAGTCTCTATGAACTTGCCACATCTTACCACTGGGATTTTTTCCCATTCCTCTTTGCAAAACTGCTCCAGCACCTTCAAGTTGGATGGTTTGCATTTGTGAACAGCAATCTTTAAGTCTGACCACAGATTTTCTATTGGATTAAAGTCTGGGCTTTGACTAGGCCATTCCAACACATTTACATGTTTCCCCTTAAATCACTCAAGTGTTGCTTTAGAAGTGTGTTTGGGGTCATTGTCCTGCTGGAAGGTGAACCTCCATCCTAGCCTCAAATCACACACAGAGTGGTACAGGTTTTGCTCAAGAATATCCCTGTATTTAGCACCATCCATCTTTCCCTCAACTCTGACCAGTTTCCCAGTGCTGACTGTTGAAAAACATCCCCACGGCATGATGCTGCCACCACCATGTTTCACTGTTCTGGGGACACTGTGACAAATGTTGATGGAGCATGGGGGACACTAACAGATGTTGATGGTGCATCGAGAAACTCACGGATGTTGATGCTGCACTGGTGGGTGTTACACCGCTGTGGCTGCAATCAGGCTCTGTATATCATTTGTAGCTCACAGGCTGGCACTGGCAGGCACAGATCAGCGCTCCTTCTCCTCACAGACATTCTCCGTGGCTTTTGTTTACATTTGTGATTTGCTGTGATTGGACACAGTAATCACATGGTCAGGGACAATCAAAGCAGCTAAGGGACACAGCCATCACAGATTGCACTGTTGTGCAGCCTTGATGCAAGTCCCTCCTGGCCACTGCACATATGGTTGGTTGACCAACCATAAGTGGTTGAAGGATAGCTAAACCAAAGTAAAACATGAAATATATTGCAGCTTAAGCCTTTACATGTGATGGCTGCTAATCAGAATTCCAGCATCCTTGTAACAGGAAGTGCACACCAAGCTTTATGTGAATGCATGAAAGACAAAACCAGAGAAAATTCCAAGCTCAGCTTACCAATCAATCTGCTAACCAACCAAATTAACCTGTCCAACAGTCTACATTAAAAATAAGGGTTTAGTTAGCACACATTTGCAAATGTATGTGTAAGCTGAAAGGCCTCGGCAAGGCACCCTGTGTATAGCTTGCAGTCTTACCACTACTAAATTTATGAGTATATCCACAGTGGGATCACATGCATTCTAATGGATAGATAAGGGGCAAGTGGGCCAGGAGGCTTCCCAGTCCCCCTTAAAGGCACAGGGGGCACACTGGACACCCAGCACATAGAAAAATGGCATAAAAGGTGTCCAGACTATTCCCTGACCAGATTTACACCAGTAATAAACCAAATTAAAGTGGAGTTCTGCCGAAATTTTTTTTTAAGTCAGCAGCTACAAATAATGAAGCTGCTGACTTTTAAAATAAGGACGCTTACCTGTCCAGGATGCCCACGATGTCCTCACCTGAAGCTGACCCATCCCTTGGCTCTGGGTGGAGGCGCCAGCATCTTCAGTAAGGTAATCAGGAAGTGAAGCCTTGCGGCTTCACAGCCTGGTTCCCTACTGCTCATGCGCAAGTCGTGCTGGGCATTCTGAGTGGTCCCTGCTGCATTCTGGGACCTCTGTGTCTCCCAGAAGACAGCGGGGGGGAGGAGTGGCTGGACATGGCGTAGATCGCTGCAGATTCTGCTGCGATCTATTACCGGAAGTGGGAGCAAATACCTGGATTAGACAGGTATCTGCTCCTACCCTCCCCCCCTGAAAGGTGCCAAATGTGACACCGGAGGGGGGCAGGAACTGGATAAGCAGAACTTTCATTTATGGGTGGAACTCTGCTTTAAGTCAGCATGAAGTTAAAACTCCTGATCTGCATATTTGTTCAAGGTCAGTAATTCCAAACAGGGCAAGGAAAAAGTTGAAATTTCAAACTGTTCTAATTGGCTGGGATTAAATAAAGGAGCATTATAGAGGGCAATGTCTCTTTATTAGGTAATGGTTATCTGGAGGATAAAGTGGAAAGTGAAGTTGCCCTTTAACTTCTTGTAATCAGCTTAATGCTGGACATTCAGAGTGGATGTTTCAGTGTTGCAAAACATTCAGATTCCCTTGCTGTGCACCTCTCATGTTTCAGGCATTGGAGGCAGAGAAGGTGGTTTGGTGGGTCTACAGTAGCACTGCAAGAACCTTCTCAATGGGCTGGTGCTAATTTAAAGTACAATGAGAAAATGAAAGTGGTTATTTAACACTGCAAATTGGAGATCCTCAGACTATTAATAGAAGTAGCACCTTCCTGACTTTACATTGATTTCTGTTGTGTAACTCGTGGGTTACTGAATCCAATTAAAACTTTGGTTTGACTAAAAGTCTGGAAAATAAGGTAAGAGCAATACATTATTTTTGTTGGAAATCACAGATAAAGTTAAGAATTGCAGTGTATATCAGAAAAAAATCATTTGGGAAAATGTGTTTGCATTACATAAGACTTGCATAACACACTTTTCAGAGTTTTCTGTAAATATATTTCAGAGCCTGTTGGTATCCTAATGTTTTTTGTTCACTATTAACTGGTTTTGGATGTCGATTCCCATGCATTAATATTGTATCACCTCATTTATCATCTAGAGCTAATACTAATGAATTTTGTGACAGCCATTTTGAATTCAGGAGTTGCAATAAATCTTAAACAATTGCAAGGAAAAGATTGATGGTTTCATTGTGATTTTAAGCATAGGGCTTGATCAACTCAGTAGAGCACATTTCTTAGTTTCAAAGCAATGGCTTTATAGCTCCATGCCAGATCATGAATGGAGATTCTGATTAAAGATAAATGTTATATGGGCTATTATTATGTGTAGGTTGTGGTTAGCAAAGTCACATCATTATCTATATAGCAAAAAACTAAAAAGACATCTGCTGTATGCAGCCAGATACATTGACTAGTATATAACCACTTCAGTACTAGCATATTTTTTTAAATCCATTATAAATGTGATTTTTTTCAGTTCAGTTTTGGATAGGGATGCAACCTGCCACCCATCTTATTGCATTGTCTGGATCTCAAGGAGAAATGCTGCCTCCTGTATTGATTTAATATGAGATACAGTTTGTCTTTTATGCACACTATGATGTTTACATGTTGTCCCTGTACATGAATCATTTATGGTCTCGATTGCCAGATCAATGACATGTATTCTATGATTGGCTTATGGTTGTCATGGCAGCCAGAGATGGGGCGGGACAGAACCTGCAATCATACAAGCTATTGATTGTTTCAGTAACAGGTTTCTTAATTTCTGGTGTCCCCATGAACTCTTCAGAAGATTTAAAGCAATGTGTAAACAGCTGTAGTTTCCTGTTACTTGTACTTAATAGTTAGTAAGCTTTCTACTTTCACCAAAGATGTGAAACATTTTAGACTATGGCTTTATTTCAAAATATTTATTTATTTATTAATCCAAAGACATAAGCATTTATTTATTAATCCAAAGACATCAAGCAGTATTGATGAACACTGTTAGCTTTGGAGCTACTTGGCAAAGCTAGGTCAACAGTAGATCAATAAGGGTTCTGACACATCTTTAAAGTAGCAGCAGGAGAGTGACAAGCATAGAGGTTTTCTAATTTAAAGAGATAACATAAGAAGCACATATCAGTTAATTTTTTTTTAACTGTATACACAATGGCTTAGTGTGATTTCCAACAACTCATTTGGTATATGTAGTTCTTCTATGTGCATAGCAATTGTATGCGTAAGATTTCAATATGTAGGTCTTCACCTGGACTCATAGCAGCTCCCTGGTTCCCTTACTAACCAGCCAGAGAGGATCAAGAGGAGGACCAAATTGTAGGACAAAGGCTTAAATTAATACAGGCTAGATGTTAAAGTAGAAGAGAGAAAGGGGAAGTTGGAGAACCAGAAAGCCGGGGCAGGTAAGAAAAAGAGAGCAGTAATCAGAATTTAAGCTATCTTCAAATCAGCAACAGAAGATCAGAACTTAACTTCAATCTGAGTGATACCCAAGAGCAACAGAAGAGAAGCAAATAAACGGTATCACTGTTTCTGGAGTTCATAGTATAGGCGCGCCACTTTGTGTGCAGATTTAAGACATCCCCTATGCATGGTTGTTAAAACAATTGTGGATTTTTAATGCTGCTTTTTAAGCAATCATCCCTGTCCTGTCCCATATATTTTGCCAGAGCAAAAGCAGGACTCTGATATGAAGGGAGGATGTCCCCCATTGCCAAGGACAGGGGGATAACATCTAGTGCAGATGTCAATGTCCTTCAGCCCAATAAATAGAATTCAAATGCCAATATCCTGCAGCCCATCAAATACAAATAGAGAGGGTGAATTATTTCAGATGAGACAGACAGCAATATAAGCTTGTCAGAGGGTTTAATACTTCTAATTCAATCCAAAACTTAATTTTGTCTTTACATTCTTTAAACTTAAAATAAACATAGTAAAACCTGTATAATATGGTGGTTTGGTAATGTAATGGTAAACTTGCAATGCAACAATGGTACCGAAGAATAGCCATTTTACTTCAAGTAGACTGTATTGTTTTTCAGCTCATCTAGGTTTATTAATCCACCTTTTAGCTATCCCTGGTATAAGTGTAATGGCAATTGACTGTAGCTGATCCCATTTTGTCTTAACAGGGACTTTAGAGCAGAATGAAAAATCAGGTGTAAAAAGTGTGTTTGGTAACAGTTGGCCATGTAGCAGAGATACAATATGTTAACTTGTTTTAATGATTTATTGGGCAAAAGAAAGTACTTTATGCACTGTGTTCAGAGTTTATTGATTATAAAATACTGTATATACTTGAGTATAAGCTGAGTTTTTTTTAGCACATTTTTTTGTGCTGAAAGTGCCCCGAGTCAAGCACTTTTCTGCAGCAACAAAAAAAAATTCCGACCCGACTTTGGGGCCCCGTATCTCGGGGCCACTTGGTGCTTGGGGTTCTTGGGGTGCTTGGGGTTCCTAGCACCAAGTGACCCCGAGATACAGGGCCCCAAATTCGGTCAACTGTGTCCAACTGTGTCCATCTTCAGCAATGTCATTTCGGGACCCTTTGGGTCCAGAGACCCCAAATTTTGGCTGCAGCTAGGGGGCATTTAGGAACCCTTAACTACCAAGTTTGAAGTTTGGGGGACCTATGGCTGCAAATAGGCACAGTGAGGCATGAAAATGGGCACAGTGAGGCTGCAAATGGGCATTGTTGATCCTCTTTTCCACTTACAGTAGCTGCGCATTTCTCACCCTAGGCTTATACTCGAGTGAATACGTTTTCTCAGTTGTTTGTTGTAAAATTAGGTGCCTCGCTTATATTCGGGTCGGCTTATACTCGAGTATATACGGTACTACAGATTTCAAGCACCCAGCACTGTTGGCCACCAACAGACATCTATTTCAAATATTACTACCAGGGCTATTCAAAAGATATCACTTAAAGTGATAACCCGAGTAATCACCACAATTAAATAATTCTCCCAGCTTTGAGCAGAATGCCTCATCATGATTACAACAGTCAGTGAGAAGCCACAGCCTTGCAACTATGATATAAAAAAAAGGGCAAACAAAAAATCAGTCTATCCATATGTAGACAAAGAGAGGGACTTTTGTGTATGGACCTGTCAGCTTAGCAATAAAAAAATAATTACATAGACTACACAGTCTGCAAACACTACAGTACATTGTTATAATCACTTTAATTATGTAGTATTACACTTAAATTTATATTTTTTATTAGGCCCTGCTAATTTCTGCACGGTCAATAAAAAATCGAATAAACCTCCCGCTGATGCAGTTATTTTTTCAGGTGTAGCATTAATGAATTAAAAATATATTTATTAATAATTAAAAAAACAGAATTAAATCTGTATAATTAGACCTGTCTATAATATGCAAATTATGGAAACGTACCCCTAGCAAACCCTTCTTCAGTAATGTGAGGTCTGCTCTTTTCCTAATCCCTCCATTGCCATCTTCTACTTGTCTTTTTCCAAATCTGGCATCTTCCTTGTTTAGGCATTGGTCAGCCTTTGATGATGGAACTCCCAGGCATGTGTGTGGGATTTCCATTATCCTGACAAGTAGCTCTTACTCATGCACACACAGTCCTCCTACCCATCCATTTTTTATGGAAATACTTTATGGCCTGGGAAGAGAGCTGTTTTTTTTTTTTTCTCCCACCACACCAGTGGTTCATCATTTAGTATGCCAGTCCCTTCATTTGAAGAGGTGACTAAAATGTTGAGTTGTGATAAGGCAGGGATTAATGACAAATTCCCTCTTGTGTTCCTCCTAGAGCACACAATGGGGTTGAATTACTTAAGGCAAATACATTGTGCACTACAAGTGCACTCGCTCCAGAGCTTAGTAAATGATGTAAAGCTTCACTTTTCAAAGAATACTCAATCGCATGCAAGGAGAATAAAAAACAGCATTTTTGCTTGTACATGATTGGATGATAAATCAACCTTGCTGTTTTGCCTAATTTATGGAATTACTCTTGAAAATATTACCTTAACCTTAATTTTTAAGATGTTTCACGCAAAGTTCCTGGTCTGAGCAGTCCTACATTGGGATGGGCGAACGGTTCGACCTGAGCATGAGTCCGGGCTGAACTTTGGGTGTTTGGACGTTCTCCGAACAACTGAAATATAGGGTCGTTTGACCGTTTGGCTGCCAAATGTCCACAATGCACTGCACCGCTGCACAGTGCATTGAAAGCCCTGATTGGCTGAAGCAATAAAAGCTTTGCCCAATCAGGGCACAGAGCACTGTCAGAGCCATGATTGGATGCTGTCATGATGACTGTATCCAATCGTGGCTCATTGCTCTTAATCCCACCCCACACTATAAAAGTATTCTTTTCACAGCAGCCATTTGTAGTGTGATAGCGTAGTGGAGAGAGATAGAACAGGGCTCTGTTCAGTGCTATTAGGCAGTTAGTGTGCTATAGTGTACTATTCTGATTCTATTGTCAGTGTAGAATATCAGTTTAGTGTGCATCTAGGGATAGTTCAGTGTGAGTTTAGTGCGACCATTCATCTTTACATTAGTGTGAATGTAGGGATAGCTCAGTCATTGTGAGTGTAGTGCGACCATTCATCTTTACATTAGTGTGAATGTAGGGATAGTTCAGTCATTGTGAATGTAGTGTGACCATTCATATTTACATTAGTGTGAATGAAGAGCTAGTTCAGTCAGTGTGAGTGTAGTGACCGTTTAACACAGTATATTTTATTGCGTTACTGCAAGTTTAACGCTGTATATTTCATTGCATTACTGCAAGTTTAACGCCATAAAGTTCTATATGCATTACTGAAAGTTTAATGCTGTATAGTTCCTTGCGTTACTGCAAGTTTAACACTGTATATTTCATTGTGTTACTGCAAGTTTAATGCCATATATTTAATTGCGTTACTGCAAGTTTAACTCTACATAGGTCTGTGCATTACTGCAAGATTAACGCCCTATATTTCATTGCGTTACTGCAAGTTTGACGCCATATATTCCATTGCGTTACTGCAAGTTTAACGCCGAATAGTTCTGTGCGTTACTGCTCACTTGTTGTATATTGCAGTATATTATAGTGTATTCATGGACTGTGTCTGTATAGTGAATATGTGTCCCTATTCCTCTACCAAGATTACTACCTTCACACCAAGACACTGTCAGAGCTGGGCTCAGCCCTTCCTTCTCTCAGCTGACAGCTAATTGCCAGATTCCATCTCTCTCCACAGTTACTCAGCTGTTGTTCATATCCTGCTCATCAGTCCTGCCTACTTAAGCCGTCCAGTCCAGAGGATCTCTGCCTTCGTCTTGGTCACATCACAAGAAACTATCTCCTGTGTTCGTGTTTAACTACCTGAGATCCGCGCTATAGCCAAATGACGGCTACAGCGCGGATCTATTGTGCCGGGACGACGTCTATTGACGTCGTCCCGGCCACGAGCTGCCTGCGCGCCCCCTGAAGGGCGCGCGCGGCGCACTCTGTGATCAGCGAGTCTGTGATCCCGACCCCTTACCACGTGATCAGCTGTCAGCCAATGACAGCTGATCATGTGATAATAACAGAGCCGGCTTTTTTTCCTCCTCGCGCTGACAGCGCAAGGAGAAAAAAAAAAAAGCCGATCACCGGCGGCAGTGAGAGGGACATCAGTCCCTCTCACTGCAATGTGCCCAATCAATTGTGCCCACCTTTGCCCCATTAAAGTGCCGCCTACCAGTGCCCACAGTGCCATCTCTCAGTGCCCACAGTGCCATCTCTCAGTGCCCACAGTGCCAGTGCTGCACATCTGTGTCACCTACCAGTGCTCATCTGTGTCACCTACCAGTGTTCATCTGTGTCACCTGCCAGTGCCCATCAGTGCCACCTATCAGTGCCCATCAGTGCCACCCATCAGTGCCCATCAGTGTCATCCATCAATGCCCATCGGTGCCACCCATCCGTGCTACCCATCTGTGCCACCCATCCGTGCCACCCATCCGTGCCACCCATCCGTGCCCATCAGTGCCATCTTTGCTGTCCCCATCAGTACCGACTTATCTGTCCCCACCAGTGCAGCCTATCAGTGCCCACCAGTGCAGCCTATCAGTGCCCACCTGTGCCGCCTCATCAGCGCATATCAATAAAGCAGAAAAATTACCTGTTTGCAAAATTTTATAACAAACTATTAAACATGATTTTTTTTTTTTAATTTTCCATTTTTTTTTGTTTGTTTAGCAAAAAATAAAAACCCCAGCTGTGATAAAATACCACCAAAAGAAAGCTCTATTTGTGGGAAAAAAATGATAAAAATTTCATTTGGGTACAGTGTTGTATGACCGCGCAATTGTCATTCTAAGTGCGTCAGCGCCAAAAGCTGAAAATTGGTCTGGTCACGAGGGGGGTTTAAGTGCAAAGTAATCAGGTGGTTAAAGACTGGCTTTGCTGACATCCCTTCTGGCTCCAGATCCTGCTTGCTATTCCACTACATTGATCCCTGCCTTCTGGCTTGGCTGTCCGTTCCGGTTACTGAACTTTGGCTATGTTTTGACTGCGTTTGTTCTTTTTACTTTTATTATTAAACAAGTGTGATTTAACTGTACTTCTGTCTCGGCCTGATTTCTGACTATTATGTTCTGTAATAAGTTATTGTATTTATTCTTAACTATGTTTTGTTCTATGCAGTGCTACATCTTTTGTCTTTAAACATATTCCCTGAAGAAGCCCTGGGTGGCAAAACATGTCTGGATAATTACTCTACTGTCACCCTGAGTGACTAGATTCCAACATTCTTGAAGACAAGATGTTTTCATGCACTCATGTACCAAAAGCATAATAATTTTTTTTAACTATGTGTTGTATGTAATAATAAAATCTTTGTTGTATTTGTTATATATACCTTGGTATTTGTATTTACTATTTGCTGGCACCCTAAAAAATCCCTCAAAAAAATCCCTGTCTATACAGCTAGTTATGGTAATTGTAGCTAAGCGGTACCCTAAAAACTCTGCCATTTGCCTTGAATTCAGGTCAATAAGTAACAGTGCAGTTCCTGACATGTTACATTGTCTGTACATATGCTGTTTTAGAAGTATCATAGCTAGTGTGTGATCTTTTTTTTTTTTTTTTTTCAAAAGAATTTTATTAAGTTTAAACAAACAGTACAGTTAAAGACAACAGTACAGTCAACATCAGGCGTTGCATAATACATGTACTTATGAGGTGCAAACAGGGCAAAGGGGATACAAATCAGCCTAGAAAGTCTAGTATAGTAGCAACAAGAAAAATCATACAAACACAAGTAAAGTGTTAAATGGTTGTTAAACAATGCTGGATTCTGAAGGCGCATAGACAAATGCGTGAGGGAGACACAATATGTTGAAAGTGGTGTCAAGGTAGCAAATTCCACATAAGCTGAAGAGAAAACATGGATGTGAGAATATGTGCATGTAACGTTGTTCGTCATGGTGCCATCCAATTCCATTCACCCCATTCGGGAGCTAGCTGTGAACGGTTTGGGTCGTGATGCTAATATAAGGGGGTGAACAGGAGTTAATGGGTGTTAGGTAGAAGAGCGTAGACGACTCACCTAATGTCGCGAGAACGGACATAAAGCATGTTTTCTAGAATACATAGGGAGGGATGTATAACAGTGTCAGAATCGTAGGTATTGCGAGGAGATGCAGTGATTTCCGATTAGTGTCTACATAGGGTTTGTGCAGGCACAGTGGAGTATTGGGTATCAGTTAGGGGGGGCAGGGGGTGGATGCAGCAGGTTGTGACGTGTGAGCTTGAAGTGTTTCCAGCACGCCCAGGTTTGTTCATGAGAGCTGGTATCATCCCTGGCTTGGTGGATTAGATTTTCCATTTCCTCAATCCTATCAACACGACGGATCCATTCATCAATCGATCAATCAATCAATCGATCAATCAATCGTGAGTGGTACTTCTCCAATGTACAGGGACACACTGATTGGCTGCATTGACCAGATGTATCGTAAGAGATTTCTTATATGTGCGAATGGAGTTGGAGGTGTGATGTAGCAGGAATTGGGCGGGTGTAAACTGGATGTCGAGCTGGTGTGTTATCTTACCAACTGCTATTATAAGGAGTTTTGGAGCGTCTTTCTTCTGAGCACTGTAGTTATAATTGGTGTTGCCATTAATGTGATTTTCATAGTTCTGCTGATGACCTGCTAGAAAGGAAATTGTCACGCCCCTGGTGGCGATGAGTCTGGTTAGCAGAGGAGGGCCTCCCTTGCGGCTCCCACTCGAGGTCCCCTGGTAAGGTGACAGGGAGACCAGGAGTCAGGAGGGGCACGGGTGCCTGGCAGGACTAGTAGGACCGGTAGCGAGAGATCCCTGGATCAGCTCAGCGGACAAGGTAAGTAGAGTGGACCGGATCAGAACTGCAGGTAGACTGGAACAACAGGCAGACTGGAACTGTAGGCAGACTGGAACAACAGGCAGACTGGAACTGTAGGCAGACTGGAACAACAGGCAGACTGGAACTGTAAGCAGACTGGAACAACAGGCAGACTGGAACTGTAGGCAGACTGGAACAACAGGCAGACTGGAACTGTAAGCAGACTGGAACAACAGGCAGACTGGAACTGTAGGCAGACTGGAACTGTAGGCAGACTGGAACAACAGGCCGACTGGAACTGTAAGCAGACTGGAACAACAGGCAGACTGGAACTGTAAGCAGACTGGAACAACAGGCAGACTGGAACTGTAGGCAGACTGAAAGAGCAGGCAGACTGGAACTGTAGGCAGACTGGAACAACAGGCCGACTGGAACTGTAAGCAGACTGGAACAACAGGCAGACTGGAACCAGCAGGCAGGTTGGATGGTCAGGCAGGCCGGGTCGGGTATCAGGCTGGCAATGCGGTACAGATGGATCAGGCAGGAGAGAGGTCACAGACAAGCCAAGGTCGGGTGCAGGCAGAAAGCAGGAGGTCAAAGGGTAGCCGGGTCAAACACTGGTATCAGGTTACAGGCACAAAACAGGTATCAGATCAGGTTACAGGCACAAAACGCTATAGAGCAGACAGCGGGGACCGTCTGTGACAGACGGGTTTAAATAGCCTCATTGGCGCCAATGGGGGCGCGCACTCGTCCACCCACGCGCGCTCTCGTCTGCGGGCGCATGCACAATGGCACCCGCGGACGGGTACCAGGGATGCTGAGACGCTGGTTACTGGCAGGATCTTCATGACATTGCCCCCCTCTAAGGGGCAGCCTCCGGATGCCCTTCCGGGCAAATTTCTCAGGATGGGCCCTCTTAAAGGATTGAACCAGACTCTTAGCGTGGATGTTCGCCTCGGGCTCCCAGGAGTTCTCTTCAGAGCCATACCCCTTCCACTTAATTAAGAACTGGTTTTGGTTCTGCCTTCTTATGAAGTTGAGGATGGCTTCCACCTCAAACTCCTCTTCTTCGTCCACTAAGACTGGGTCAGGAGGAACGGCCTTTCTATTGTTTCTATTGGGAAATGGATTGGCAGCGGAGGGTTTCAACAAGGATACATGGAACACCGGATGAACCTTCAGCGAGTCTGGGAGTTCCAACTCGTAAGCTACCTCGTTAATCCTTCTTTTAACCGGGAAGGGACCCAAGAATTTGGGACCCAGTTTCCGTGATGGACAGGCCAGCTTCAGATTGGTGGTGGATAGCCACACTAGCTCACCCGGGGCAAGTACCAGTTCCCCCCTTCTCTTCTTGTCAAAGATGGCCTTGTTGTACTCCTGGGTCCTAGTCATGGTTTCCTGGAGAAGTTGGTTGTTGGTAGAGAAGAAGTTGGACCGCTGGCACAGTGCAGTCAAGGAGGGAGTTGGGCAGGAATGCAGGGTGAAACCCGTAATTCGCAAAGAAGGGAGTCTGTTTGGTGGCAGAATGGGTGGCATTATTGTAGGCAAACTCGGCCAGGGGTAGAAGGGAAATCCAGTCGTCCTGGGCAAAGGAAGAGAAGCAGCGCAGGTACTGCTCCAGGGTCTGATTAGTCCGCTCCGTCTGCCCATTGGACTGTGGGTGGTAGGCAGACGAGAGGGCAAGTTCGATGTTCAGTGCCCGGCAAAGAGACCTCCAGAATCGAGAGGTGAATTGCACCCCCCGATCTAAGACTATACTAGCCGGCACCCCGTGAAGTCGGACAATTTCTCTGATGAAGACCAGTGCCGTCTTCGGGGCTGAGGGGGTACCCTTCATGGGGATGAAATGTGCCATCTTGGATAGGCGATCGACGATCACGAAGATCGTCGTGTGGTCCTCTGCCGGGGGCAACTCTACAATAAAGTCCAGGGATATCATTCTCCATGGGCGATCCGGGATGGATAGGGGCTTGAGGAGGCCCCAAGCCCTGGCTTTGGGGTTCTTATTCCGGATGCAGATGGAGCATGTGTCTACGAACCTCTTGCAATCGGCCCGCAATTGAGCCCACCAAAAGGTACGTTGTACCAAGTCGGTGGTTTTGGCGACACCGAAGTGTCCGGCCAACGCGTGATCATGGCATAGTTCCATGACTGTCACCCGTAGTTTCTCTGGGGTGTAGATCTTGTCCCCGTACCAGAATAGGCCGTCCTTCGCTTGCAGCTTGGTTTCGGAAGCGGGTCTTTGCCCTGCTGAGGCACGTTTAAACTGGGACAGTAGGTCTTCTTGGAGCAGGAGGAAATTTCCGGGGGCCAGAATGGTATCTGGGGAGGATTCCTCCTTGTGTTTGTGGTACATCCTGGATAGGGCGTCGGGTTGGACATTCTTGGATCCGGGCCGATATGTCACATGGAAAGTGAAGCGGGAGAAAAAGAGTGCCCACCTGGCTTGTCTGGGTTTTAACCTTTTTGCTGTTTTCAAATACTCCAAGTTCTTGTGATCAGTAAATATTAGAATGGGGTGAGAGGCCCCTTCCAGGAGGTAACGCCGTTCTTCCAGGGCAGCCTTGATCGCCAATAGATCCCGGTTCCCAACATCATAATTCCTCTCAGCCGTGGAAAGTTTGCGGGAGAAGAAGGCGACTGGGTGCAACAGGGACTTGTCCCCTTGCCTCTGAGATAATATGGCTCCTACCGCAATTTCAGAGGCGTCTACCTCCAGAGTGAAGGGAAGAGAGGAATCCGGGTGCCTGAGGATAGGTGCTGAGGTGAATAAAGCCTTTAGGGCTTCAAAGGCCTCTTGGGCCTCGGAAGACCACCGGAAACGGGTTCCTTGTCTGGTCAGCTGGGTGATGGGAGCCACAATGGCTGAGAACCCCTTAATAAATTTGAGGTAAAAGTTGGCGAAGCCAATGAACCGCTGGATGCCCTTTTTATCCGCAGGGGTAGGCCACTCTAGGATGGCGGAGATCTTCTTGGGATCCATCTTGATGCCAGTGCTAGAGATAATCAGCCCAAGGAAGGGGATGCTCTCTTGTTCAAATTGACATTTATCCGCCTTGGCGTATATACCATGGATACGGAGCCGGCCCAGGACCTCTTTGACATGCCTGCGGTGGGACTCTAAGGAGGGAGAAAAGATCAAAATGTCATCCAAATACACAACAGCAAACAAGTCCAGGAAGTCCCGGAGTACATCATTTATAAAGTACTGAAATGTGGCAGGGGCATTGCATAGGCCGAAGGGCATTACGAGATACTCGTAGTGCCCATAACGTGTCCGGAAGGCCGTCTTCCACTCATCTCCATCTTTTATGCGAACCAGGTTATAGGCCCCCCAGAGGTCGAGTTTAGTGAAGATGACGGGGAGGTAGACGGGCGGATGAAGCCCTTTCTTAGATTTTCCTCAATGTATTCTTTGAGTTTATCCTGCTCCACCTCTGTCAAAGGGAAGACCCTCCCGAAGGGAATTTCAGCCCCAGGGAATAGTTCAATGGGGCAATCATAAGCCCTATGAGGTGGAAGCACCTCTGCCGCCTGTTTGCTGAATACGTCCAGGTATTCGTGGTAGGCCTGGGGGATGGCCTGACGGAGGTCCACCTCAGAGTCTAGGCTTAGCAAAGTGGCAACTCGGGAAGGGTTTGGAGACCCACAAGACCTCTTACAGTAAGGGGAAGAGAAGGAGGGGTTTAAATAGCCTCATTGGCGCCAATGGGGGCTCGCACTCATCCGCCCACGCGCGCTCTCGTCTGTGGGCGCGTGCGCGCACGCGCACACGCGCACTCGTGCATGCGCATGCGCAATGGCGCTCGCGGACGGGTACCAGGGATGCTGAGACGCTGGTTACTGGCAGGATCTTCATGACAGAAACTCTGCCTGAGCCTTCATCTTGACCCTGGTAAATAGCAGGAGTCCCACACTACTCCTGTTGTCTGCTATTCTATCTTCTTCTTTAGTACTGCCTCATGCCTCCTGCTGTCTCTTGATCCTTCCTTGCTTTTGTGATGCTGCTGTCAGTGGCCTCTTCTCTAGGGATGAACGGATCCCTGTTCGTTTTGCACCAGAACTTTTGAACACCTTGAAAGTTCGGACCCGAATAACGAATCCCATTAAAGTCAATGGGACCCCAACATCAAAAATCAAAAGTGCCCATTTTGAACACTTATATGCAAGTAATTGGGCATACAATGGTTATAGGGGTCCGGGTCCTGCCCTGGGGGACATATATCAATAAAAAAAAAGTTTGTGAAAAGCGTCATTTTTAAATGAGCAGTGATTTTTTGATTTTTAAAGTGAAAGCATAAAAATGAAAAATTCCTTCCAATACAGTGCCTGCGGGGTCCCCTTAGTCTACCTGTAAAGTGGCAGATCTGTACCATGTCTCCAATCTGCTGCAGCAATAATTGCATTTATAAAGTCCAAAATAATGACATTTTCCCTGCAAGCAGCAACAGCTGGGGAGCCAGTGTGTATGATGAGGCCACTGGGAACAAGATTATAGATTTTTTGGATACATTCTGGTGTCACTTTGATTTTGGATAGAAGTAACGGGTGCATAAAAATTGTTTTTTGGGTGTCGGTGTCGCCTTCCCACTGTAACCCTATAGAGGTAATCTTGATGAAAGCAAGAATTGGCCTTGCTGTAAAAAAATGCAATGATATGCACCTGTCAAACAGGTGCAGAAAAATGACTCTTTGGGTGTCGGGGTGCCTTCCCACCATAAAGCCTATAGAGGTATTCTTGATGAAAGCAAGAATTGGTCTTGCTGTAAAAAAAGTGCAATGATATGCACCTGTCAAACAGGTGTGGAAAAATTGGTCTTTGGGTGTTAATTGTGCCCATGAAACCTATACCAAAAACATTCTTCCAGATGAAATTATTGAACACCCTCAAAGCTAGGCAGGCTCGAAGTCCTGCAGAGATTCCACATCGGCATCAGGGGCTTCATAGCTGGTAATCTAGGACTAATTAATTTTTATAAAAGCGGTCCACAGAGTTTGTGGACAGACGTGTTCTATGATCAGTAACGAAACCTCCTGCAGCACTGAATGCCTGTTCTGAAAGCATGCTGGGTACAGGCAGCGCAACAACTCAATAGCATACTGGACAAGTTCTGGCCAGTGGTCTATTCTCATGACCCAGTAAGTCAGTGGATTGTCAGCTGGAAAGCTCTCCATCTCTGTTTTGGCCCTGAGGTATGTGATGCAGACGCTCCTGATGAGATGTGAAAGCTGACAGCCCTGGGTGGCGAGGACTAACAAAATTCCGAAATACCTCACTTAGGCAGACGCCTTCTCCAACGCTCCTCTCTTGACCAACAGAAGACTCAAAACTACGTTTTCCACGACACTGTAACCTACTAAAGTCGGGAAAATTGTTCAATAAAATCCGCGCTATCTACACATACATATAGATCCAGCAGCCAGCACAACAATACAAAATTGGAAAAACGTGAATAAATAAATAAATAGTGCGGCGCTTACAAAGTTCAGTTTGTGATTATTGAGCGTGTGTGGTAAAATCTCATATAATAATAGAATTATATACCACTAATAGAGTTTTGTGCTCTGGTTGAAATATCAAATAAATTAAAAGTGATAAAAACAGCTAATTGTAAAACATGATGTGACAAAATAAACTATCACCATATAATATTGTGTGTTCGTATTGTTATCGACTAACGAAACAGTAACTATTAAAGAAAATTAAATTAACTGATCATTAAAGTCCATTAATAATACACCATAGTGACTTCAGTGAAAAAATATAAATAAATAAATAAAGTGACTTGTGCGGCTTGTCTGATGTAATCCGTCACCAGTTGGAGGGAGGCTTACCAGCTCTCGTGGACTCAGGTAGGCTTACGCCATATGAGTCGAAATCGCTGTGTGGTATTTATAATACACAGATGGGGGCAGTAGTTCCAATATCTGGTGATCAGCGACAAGACCGTGCATGCGATGGTTGATGGGAGCTCAGAATGGAGTAGTAGGCAAGTATGGCATATGGTTCGTCCCCAATGGTGTTACCGGCAAAGAGAGATGGAACCAAATAGCGTAATACCGTCAAATGAACCAAAATTTATTAAATATAAAAATGAGTACTCACATGTACAAAAGGCTTAAAAGGCATGTATAAAGGAATTGGCAGCAGTGGCATCAGCACTATGGTCTCCCAACGCGTTTCGCCTTAATGAGGCATCATCTGGGGTGCCTCATTAAGGCGAAACGCGTCGGGAGACCATAGTGCTGATGCCACTGCTGCCAATTCCTTTATACATGCCTTTTAAGCCTTTTGTACATGTGAGTACTCATTTTTATATTTAATAAATTTTGGTTCATTTGACGGTATTACGCTATTTGGTTCCATCTCTCTTTGCCGGTAACACCATTGGGGACGAACCATATGCCATACTTGCCTACTACTCCATTCTGAGCTCCCATCAACCATCGCATGCACGGTCTTGTCGCTGATCACCAGATATTGGAACTACTGCCCCCATCTGTGTATTATAAATACCACACAGCGATTTCGACTCATATGGCGTAAGCCTACCTGAGTCCACGAGAGCTGGTAAGCCTCCCTCCAACTGGTGACGGATTACATCAGACAAGCCGCACAAGTCACTTTATTTATTTATTTATATTTTTTCACTGAAGTCACTATGGTGTATTACTAATGGACTTTAATGATCAGTTAATTTAATTTTCTTTAATAGTTACTGTTTCTTTTAATAGTTACTGTTTCGTTAGTCGATAACAATACGAACACACAATATTATATGGTGATAGTTTATTTTGAGATTTTACCACACACGCTCAATAATCACAAACTGAACTTTGTAAGCGCCGCACTATTTATTTATTTATTGAAGCATGAGGTTGCCCATGCAAATTAGCTGGTTTTATCACCTTTAATTTATTTGATTGACGCATGTCTCATCCAGAGCACAAAACTTTTTTAGTGGTATATAATTTTATTATCATATGAGATTTTACCACACACGTTCAATAATCACAAATTGAATTTTGTAAGCGCCGCACTATTTATTTATTCTTTAAGCTTGATATCTTATGTAAGGAATATGCAAAAAGGGGGAAGAGGAAGGGTATTATAACGTGATACCAACCTCTAATACCTTAAAATACATATAAATATAAAGCATGAAACCTTATATAAAAAACATAAAATTTGCATAGATAAATTATTTTACAATAAAATATCGATCACGAAAACTAAGAGTAAAAGGTAAAAAAACCACATGTGATTAAAATTGGTGGATTAAAATCAGGTGATTTGATACCGTGGTGGATGTATCGTGACAGATAAAAATATAAAAAATTAATATTAGTGACAATATAAACTCAACGGCGGTTGAGGTAATAGGTGCTAGGTGAGAAAACTATACATTTAGGTGTATAGTAGTGAAGTCCATAACATTAGTTGGTGATCAGGTGGATGGCACTGTTGCAACAGATGGCTCTGTTCAGTGTGATGGTGGGGTGATGATTGTCTGATGGCCCTTGAGCCTAATGGAATGAGGCTTACCGGATGGATTGGACTTTAAAAGGCATATGCCTCACAAGTCGCAAAAGCTTAACGTTTAGGGACTGGCAGATCTCAGCTCCGCATGATGACTCCAAAACTCTTTCAGGTACCGCATAGGTCAGTGGTCAGCAGGAAGGTGGGTATCAGGTGGGGAAATGAGCATCAAAGGTCCGTGTTGTCAAGCGTATTGTGTGGTTATAAGTCTAGGAACACTAATTGCATGGAGTTTGTAGGTTTTCATGGCTTCCAATTTGCTCTGGGGTTCTCTTTTGTTATTCTGAAGAAATCCATGTACTGGCACAGGTACTCATTGATGGCCCTCTGCTGCATGTATTGCCGCTGCAGCATTCCCAAATTTGAGTTCCACCTGGTGGGTATGTCACAATCCAGGCGGTTTAAGTGGAATTCTTGTTGAATTTCAGCCAACCGATCACTGGCTGTGTACGACTGCCTGAAATGGCTACAGAATCTTCTGGCCTGCTTTAGTACATCTTGCAACCCTGGGTATGTACTTAGGAAATGCTGCACCACCAAATTGAGGACATATGCCAGGCATGGCACATGTATCAACTTTCCCTGTCTAAGGGTGGACAGGAGGTTTGAGCCATTATCGGACACCACCATTCCTGGCTCCAGCTGGCATGGTGTGAAACACCTCTGGGCCTGTCCCTGCAGAGCTGCAAGAATCTCTGCTCTGGTGTGGTTCCTGTCCCCTAAACACACCACCTGAAGCACTGCATGGCACCTTTTAGCCTGACTCTGGGAATAGCCCTTTGAACACTTAGGGGGTACCTGATGTTCATAGGACAATTCTGCAGAGGAGTGCAAGGAGGTGGCGGAGGAGGAGGGGGTAGATCTTACAGGTCTGGCATCATCACCACCAGCTGTATGGAGATGTAGGGGCACAACAAGCTGCAGCACCAAGCCCTGTCCTGCATCCTTTTGAGTTGAAAGCAGCGTTACCCAGTGTGCTGTGAACAAAGTATATTGTCCCTGCCCATGCTTGCTGGACCATGTGTCAGCAGTAAGGTGAATTTTACGAATGTTCTGGTCCAACGATGCCAGAACATTCCCACATGATGTTAGAGAGATGGAATGGCCTTACATGAAAAGTCGTAGTGACTGGGAACCTGCCATTGTGGTACAGCACATTGTGCAAATTCACGGAAGGGGGCAGAATACACCAGGCTGAAAGGCAGAAGTTGGAGAGCCAACAGCTTTGACAAGCTTGCATTCAAACGCTGGGCATGTAAGCGTCAGGGACTGCATTTTTTTTCCTGCTGCAGCAGATGGGGCAAAGAAATTTGCTGGCTACAGTCTACAGCTGGTGGTGTGCTGCTGGCAGATGTGCTGCTAGGACCTGGGACACCCTGTGCTATTTCATCAATCCTGTCAGTGGAGGCTGCTGAGAGGTAATGACTTGGTATCACAGGGCCAGACTGAAGTGGGTAAGGAGGAGAGACAGATTTGTGCCCCTTTTGTGTGGCTTTTAGGTGCTCTTGCCAACGGGCTGAGTTGTTGGATGTTAAATGCCTTGTTAAGCATGTGGTACCCAAATGGTTGGTGTTTTTTTCCATGTTTCATGTGCCTGAGGCACAGTTTGCAGATAGCAACAGTGTGATCTGCTGCAGATTTGCTGAAAAAGATCCAGACAGCTGAGCTTTGGGATGTGGCCAGGAGATAACAGCTACACAATGTGATGGAATAGGGTGGCTGCTCTCTACTCTTTCTTGATGTCGGCCTCCTTGGTGTTGTGCCGCCTCACCTTCAGTTTCCTCCTCTGCTCTATCTGGCACCCAAGTCGCATCAGTGACTTCATCGTCATCATCATCATCTCCATCTCCTCCCATCTTCATCATTGCCACTGGAGACAACTTGGCAATACGCTGCGGCTTGGGGAACATGAATGCCGATTTGTCTACCAGTGTTCCTCCCTCTCTCTAGGCTCATGTTCCTGTCATCCTCAACCTCAGAACCAACATCTGAATCCAGTAATGGCTGGGCATCATCAAGGGGCAAGTGGCTGACGCTATGGTCAAATAACTCAGCTGACTCCTCAATGGCTGATGTTGGGGCTATGGCAGGAATAGATGTGGGCAAGGAGGCAGGTGTATCCACTCTGGCAACTGCATGGGACTGCACACTTGTCTCTGCATGCGTGACAGAGGATGAGGAGAATGGGGAAGGTTTAGTAAGCCAGCCCACCACCTCCTCTGCATGCTGTTAGCAAACTCACTAAATAGAGGAAATGATGCCCTGCCTGAGGACTGACCACCACGTCCACCTTTGCCTGTGGACACATTGGTTGCTGGCCCCCTTACAGTGCCAAGGGAACGTCTGCCTCTCCTTGTTGTCCTCCCAGACATTATTGGGAGGGAGGGGCAGTGCTTATAAACAAATGTAAAGAAGAAGTTGAAATTTGTACGTAGATGCACTTTAATCAATGTAAAGAGGTGTTTGGTGCACTTTAATTTGATTACTCACACTACACAGACACACTCCATGGATACATTATAATATACTGTAATATAATGCGCCAAATGTACAGTGACGCACAAAACTATATGGTGTTAAACTGGCAGTAATGCACACAAAACGATATGGCAAACTGGCAGAAATGCACATAGAAGGAAATGTTGTTAGACTGGCATTAACGCACGCAAAACTATATGGCTTTAAACTGGCAGTAACGCACACAAAATTATATGGAGTTAAACTGGCAGTAATGCACACAGATTTAAATGACGTTAAACTGGCAGTAACACACACAGAACTATATGGCGTTAAACTGGCAGTAACACACACAGAACTATATGGCGTTAAACTGTCAGTAACGCACACAAAAGGATATTGTGTTAAACTGGCAGTAACGCATAGCGAAGGAAATGATGTTAAAATGGCAGTAACGCAATCAAATAGATGGTGTTCAACTGTCACTTCACGGACGCTATCTGAACTGTCCCTACTCTAGCTATACACTAAAAAAAACATGTAAAGATTACTGACACGGTCTCACCACACTACAGTGAAACTATCTGAGCTGTCCCTACTCTAGCAAAGCTTAATGATGGTCCTCCTCACTACACTCACAGTATTCCTAGACTGACACTAAACTAATATTCTACACTGTCAATTGAAGCAAAATAGCACAGTATAGCACACTAACTAATAGCACTGAACAGAGTCCTGTTCTATCGCTCTCCACGCCGAAATCACACTGAAAATGGCTTCCATTGAAAGAATACTTTTTTACTCTGAGGCGGGAATGAGCCATGATTGGATAAAGTCATGATGACAGTGTCCAATCATGACTCTAACAGTGCTCTGTGCCCTGATTGGCTGAAGCTTTCACTGCTTCAGCCAATCAGGGCTTGCAATGCACTGTTCAGCGCCGCAATGCATTGTGGTCGGTTCGGGGGGCCAAACAAACAGTCGAACAAACAACGAAAGTTCGCCCATCCATACTCTCCACCTCTCCTGCTACCTCTTGATGCTTCTACCCTTCTGCACTACCTATATGTAAACATATTGTGAAACCCCTGAAGCTTCCCACCTAAGTTGCTGCCATTGTCTGTGGCCTCACACCTCTCCTGCTGCCTCTTGGTTATGGTGCTACCTATGTGAGTGGATCTGTGCTTTTAATATGTCATCAGGGAGATGGGGCTTACATGATCAAGCAATTCCCTATTCCTCTACCAAGATTACTACCTTCACACCAAGACACTGTCAGGGCTGGGCTCAGCCCTTCCTTCTCTCAGCTGTCGGCTAATTGGCAGCTTCCATCTCTCGCCACAGTTACTCAGCTGTTGTTCATATCCTGCTCGTCAGTCCTGCCTACTTAAGCCATCCAGTCCAGAGTGTCTCTGCCTTCGCCTTGGTCAACATCATAAGAAACATCTCCTACGTTCCTGTTTAAAGACTGGCTTTGCTGACTTCCCTTCTGTCTCCAGATCCTGCTTGCTGTTCCACTACATTGATCCCTGACTTCTGGCTTGGCTGACTATCCATTCCGGTTACTGAACTCTGGCTATGTTCTGACTATGTTTGTTCTTTTTACTTTTATTATTAAACAAGTGTGATTTAACCGTACTTCTGTCTCGGCCTGATTTCATGGTTTTTGACAGTAGGTGAAGGCCATGAATTCAGAAGATGCAGTCAATCCATGTGTTGGTAATATTGTTTCCAGATTAAATGAACTGGATCCCGCATGGATCAGTTTGCCATGGCGTTACGTTGCATGGCTCACCTGTAATCTCCCACTGTGGCTGCCCCAGTACAACCTATGTTGCAGGCTGACCCTGCTGCTGCATCAGTCTCTGTGCATGCACCCACCTCGAGTGTTACCTCTATAAGAGGTATGTCTGGTTCCACTCTGCTTCCCCATCGATTTGGGGGCGATACAGTCCAATGCAGATGGTTTCTCAACCAGGTTGACATATACTTTGAGATGCTGCCCCAGGCGTTTCCCATGGACAGAAGGGACAGAAGCAAAGTAGGTTTCGTGATATCTTTGCTTTCTGAGAGAGCCTTTCCCTGGGCAAGCCCTCTATAGGAGATGAAAAAAACTGTTGTCTTGAGCTACCCTGAGACTGTGGCTTAGTTTAAAAGGGTATTTGATGTTCCTGCATGCTCCGCTTCTGCTACCAAGTGCCTCATGTCCATCGAACAGAGTACGAGAACTGTTGTCGACTACGCCATTGAATTCCATACTCTGGCAACAGAGGTTGCGTGGAACAATGAGACCCTCGTGGCTGCTTTTTCTCATGGTCTCTCGGATACCATCAAGGATGAGATTGCAGCCCGAGATATACCCACTGAGCTGGAGAAGTTGATCACGTTTGCCATCCTCATTGACTCCAGACTCAGAGAGACTCTCTTTTAAGGAGTGCTTGCGGAAGCCTCCTGTACGTGTGTCTCCGAGATTTACAGTCCCACCTGTGCCTCCCTCACCTCCCATGCCTCCTGGTACCAAGTCGGGCAGTGAAGGTGAACCCATGCACTTGGGTTTCACGCGTCTCTCTGCGGATGAGAGAACCTTTAGGAGGAGGGAGAGATTGTGCCTTTTATTGTGGCCAGGCAGGTCCCTTTTTGAAGTCTTGTCCTACCTGTCTAGTCAACACCCAAACCTTGAGGTTCTGTCACGGACTGACCTTAGATGGCGTTGTTTCATCCCCAGTTATCCAGAAGGATAAGCCCCTGATTTCGGTTACCCTTTCTTGGGCTGAGTCGTCCATCGAGATACAGGCTCTAATCGACTCTGGGGCTGCAGGCCCATTCATTGATGCTGCCTTTGTATCGAAGCACTCAATTCTGCTGCAGCTGCATGACACTCCACTTGCCATTGAGGCACTTGACGGGAGACCTCTACAGCCTTCCCATGTGACTCATGAGATGGTTCTGTTGTCCATGGCCGTAGGGGCTCTTCACAATGAGATAATCCAATTCCAAGTTATTTCCTCACCCAAGTTTCCGCTGGTAATTGGTTATTCTTGGTTACAGAGGCACAACCCCTCTTTTGATTGGCTCCGTGCTGAGGTTCTCTCCTGGTCACCACAATGCAGTGAGACATGCTTCCAGAAGGTAGCCAAGGTTCTGTGCACCTCTTCACTCTCCTCCCTGCCAGATGAGTACCGCAATTTTAGCGATGTCTTTGACAAAGGTCAAGCAGGTAGTTTGCCTCCACACCAGCCATATGATTGCACAATTGAACTTCAACCTGGGGCCATACCCCCTCGTGGCTGAGTTTACCCTTTTTCGGTCATGGAGGATAAGGCCATGGAGGAGTATGTTGCAGAGGCACTTTCTCAAGGTTTCATCCGCAAATTCTCGTCTCCTGCTGGTGCTGGTTTCTTCTTTGTGAAGAAGAAGAGTGGTGAACTGAGACCTTGTATTGATTATAGGGGTCTCAATCATTTCACGATTAAGAATGCCTATCCAATTCCATTGGTTATGGTGCTACCTATGTGAGTGGATATGTGCTTTTAATATGTCATCAGGGAGATGGGGCTTACATGATCAAGCAATTCCCTATTCCTCTACCAAGATTACTACTTTCACACCAAGACACTGTCAGGGCTGGGCTCAGCCCTTCCTTCTCTCAGCTGTTGGCTAATTGGCAGCTTCCATCTCTCTCCACAGTTACTCAGTTGTTGTTCATATCCTGCTTGTCAGTCCTGCCTACTTACGCCATCCAGTCCAGAGGGTCTCTGCCTTGGTCAACATCACAAGAAACATCTCCTGCATTCCTGTTTAAAGACTGGCTTTGCTGACATCCCTTCTGGCTCCAGATCCTGCTTGCTGTTCCACTATATTGATCCCTGACGTCTGGCTTGGCTGACTATCCATTCCGGTTACTGAACTCTGGCTATGTTTTGACTATGTTTGTTATTTTTACTTGTATTATTAAACAAGTGTGATTTAACTGTACTTCTGTCTTGGTCTGATTTCATGGTTTCTGACAGACACATTACAGAGAGAGAGTGTCTGGAATCTAAGGGACTTCATAGGTCCAGGTGATGTTGAGACCTGTAGGTTTATTGAGACCTGTAGGTTTAGTTGTGTCGGTAGGCTACTTCTAGAACTAGGATTACTGCACTTCTGAGTAAAACTTGGTAAATTGGTTGTGGAAAAGATTAGCTACAGGGAGCCAACATGCACACATTTGGCCCTCTGTTTGAAGTACCCTTAAAACCCTTAAAAAGTAAATGAATAAGTACAGCTGGGTCATAGATGTCTAGCTTGTCATAGATGTCTAGCTTGTCATAGATGTCTAGTCTCAGGGAATCCTTTAACTCTTCCTTGTCTCCTCTGATCGCATGATAAATGTCATTTTTTTGGTCATGTGACTTTTGCC
The DNA here is from genome assembly GCA_028564925.1 of Lithobates sylvaticus. Taxonomy (NCBI): domain Eukaryota; kingdom Metazoa; phylum Chordata; class Amphibia; order Anura; family Ranidae; genus Lithobates; species Lithobates sylvaticus. The sequence continues at coordinate 528,813,582 of CM053029.1, forward strand.
AATGGTGCTTGGGGAAATGATGATCAGGCAGAGCTGGCCAATCAGCTGCTTTGCCTATAATTTGTGGTCTGCTATAGGTGTACATTTGTACACTTATACTTAGAATTTAGGTGTGCTTTTAAGGAACACTTTATTTAAAGCTATAGGTCCATTTTAATCTTCATACTGATATTTATTTGTTAGGCAGGCTGTTTAATGTTTAACCTTTACACTTTAGTCTTTTAACTGATTAAAATTGTAAACGTTTATATTCAATTTCTAGAAAGCTCTTCTCTCCTATTCGTTCCTATTCATTTGACATGTTTTAATTTGAGATGTGAATAAATTGATATACACAAGTTACCATGGAAACTGGAAAAGTGTTTCCCATTCAGCATTCCAGATTGAAAGTACCTGGCAAAATGATGAAGGTAGAGGTTTGTTGTTTTGAACAGAATGCAGAATGTCCCTACTTATTACAAATTTGTAAAAAAATGGATTTAAATCAACCAGTAATACTTTAACTAAATTAAATGATTTCTAAAAAATCAAAAGTTACTTGAAAAAAAAATATATAGGGAGAATATTTAGCCTTTTACACAATTCACAAATTAGATAGAAGGGAGCACTAGTTAATAAAGGCCACATAATCTGTTTATAATTAATACAATCCCACACTTTCACTGAATGTACAATGCCCATTTTGGACCTGAAGGCAGGTAAGAGAGAAGGTGGGGTGGGAGGGTAGAAAGAATATTTAGATTTATACACAATTCACTTTTTTTTCTTCTCTTACAATATAATTAAAATCATTATCATATTGAAAAGGTCTGTAATTTCACAACACAAATAATAGGTGGAGGTTGGGAAAACAGTGGGAGGAAGGAAAGGGGGAATGTAAAAGGATATAGGGAGTAGGTGGCAGGGCTGTGTAACTTACATTTTTTTTGCATTCCAATTTAGAGGATCTCCCCCCCTTTCCTACTCACCCCTTTCATTTATTTAAGGGAAGCAAGGTAGCAGATTATGAAGATAGAATGGGGACTTAGGACATGCACCTTTTTCTATGTTTGTGTGTGTTTATTTTCTCTCTTCAAGTGGTGAGTACGAGTTTTTAATGTTTGTACAAATCAGTTTTTTGGATATCTGTTTGTAAACTATTTAGAATGAATAAAAAAGATTTAAACCAGAAAAAAATAAAAAAAATAAAAATTAAATTCACAGTAAAATTCTTTAAAGCTCTGTAACTATAGAGATTGACAGGGGTGCAGCTGCTTCTGGACCCAGCACTCAGCGAATGAGCAGCTTATATTTTTCTTTCTTGGCATTTCCCATCTTGCTTGTGGGCATGTGAAGCATACTCCCAGGAGCCACACTGACTCCTGGGAGTATGACACAAAGCTCCCAGGAGACAGTGCGCCGCAGGATATGACGGAGATATCCGTGGGTGGGAGAAGCCGGAAGCGATATGGAAAAGCTTACAATCATGGTAAGCTAACAGAAAAAAAAAAAAAAATGAATGCCCATTGAAGAAAATATGGTCAGTGATATATAGATTGAGATAAAGTTTGAAAAGTAGGTGGAACTCCGCTTTAAGACAAAAAGACAAAAACTTCCTAACACTTACCTGTGCCCCTCTCAATCCAGTGATGTCCACGAGTCCCTCGGCTATCCGGGACTCTCCCTCCTGATTAGATGAGACACAGCCATTAGCTCCCGCTGCTGTCAATCAAAGTCAGTTAGCCGATCAGGAGAGAGAGGGAGTGGTTCCGAACTGCGGGTCCTTGTCTAAATGGGTACATGGAGCTGCGGCTCGGCTGCCCCCATAGCAAGCAGCTTGCTGTTGGGGCAATCAACAGGAGGGAGGGGCCAGGAGCACCGAAGAGGGACCCGAGAAGAGGAGTATCTGGGCTGCTCTGTGCAAAACACTACACAGAGCAGGTGAGTATAACATATATGTTAAATATATGTTATTTTTATAGGAAAAAAGAAAAACAAGACTTTATAATCACTTTAATCTATGGCTGCTGCAGCTGAAAGTCATTCATTTTGTGTAGCTTCTGGCTGCCCAGTGACTAGTTTCAAGTTGTAAACATGTCAGCTGGCATCCTCAGTCACACTATTGACCAAAAATGGTGATGACCATATTTGATTAACATCAACCAAAAGCTGACATTCAGCTGTTGGCTATGGAGCTGTGTTTTGTAATGACAGTCCAGTGGGAAAGGATCATTTGTGCAGCGATGAACACGCTTGTGGCATCGGGACATTGTGACATCATTCATTGTGCTTGACAATGGATCTACTTCACTGGACTACATGACTGACATTGAATTTTTTGTTTCTTTTTTATAAAATATTTTATTCAATGGTGTGAGTTTATTTACTATTTACATTTTATGTGAATAAATAACAAGGGGTACTATGTTCTCTTATTTTATGAAGGGTGAGCAGATATCTGGGGCACGCTTATTTTAACGGGAGCTACTACATTCTTTCCCCCACTCAACCCACTCAATCCAACAAGAGGACAGGATACCTTTTGGATTTTTATGGGGCCCCCCCAAAATCCATAGCAGACCTTTATTCAGGCATGCAGCCTGGCTCGCCAGGGGAGGGTGAAGCTGAGTGTGCCACCCCCTCTTTCCTTTCCACGTTCCTTCTTAACCATACGAAGGAACATGCATTCAACTTGCAGTAGGTACCTTGCCAGAGGGTCTCATCCACACATCCCTGGCATGGTGCATGTGGGGGCCCCAGGGGGGGGACTTATCAGAGTCTGGGAACCCACTTTAACATGGGGGGGTCCAGGAATCCACCCCCTTGTTACTCAGTCACAAAAAAAGTAAATAATAATTGAAACAGACACTCAGTTGAAAAGGTATTTTTAAAAAAACAAAGATCCATGGAGTAAATCCAATGACAATCACATCATCTAGAGATGAAGATCCATTGCCATTCATGATGAACAATACCTCAATAACCAGCCAACACAAATTTTATGAACTTCCCAGACTATCCCCTCCTGCTGGACTCCCATCACAAATGGTTACTCCCCATGAGGCCATTGAATGTCGACAAACTGGCCAGGGATTCTGAATGACACATTGACCGAAAAAAGTAAATTACATCATCCAGGATGGCTGCCAGCCAGCTGTTTGCAAATTGTGGCAGGCCTGGGATTCTTTAACTGCAATAGTTTTTTTTTAACTGTTACTTTTCTTGTAGTACATCCTTCAGGTGCACTACTTCATGCACAGGTTTAAGGCATCCACCAAGCATGTTATTTGAAGTTATTTACGCTTTTAATTGTTTAGAGAAGTCATGGACTTTGTAGGCACCAGAGTACAACTCTTTACTTTAAAAAATCATACATTTTATTACAATGTTTTTCTAAAAAATTCTAAATACTTTTAACATCATACAATGAACTTGGTACCCAAATTGAGCTAATATCACTAACTGGAACACCATAAAAAAACCTGTCCTAGTCCATCGTGTAAGCCAATAGGGTATGGCTGCCAGTATCCAGGCAAGCTTGGTGTAGGGTGATGTAGCTTATTTAAGCTCTACGTGTTTTGCGCAACTGAGCTTTCTCAGGAGCGTAAGCAAGAGTTTCGGAAAGATGACAAATATATAATGAGTATCGATATTATCCAGAAACAATATATAATCAGCAGTGTCACAGCTAGCATCGGTCAGCATCTCTCTAGCTGGTACATAGGCCCAAGCATGCATCTTTGGGCATGTGCAATAGTAGCAATATGTGCAGTGTGGCATGCAGACCAGTTGTAAATTGGTAGTACACAATGCTGTATAAATGTAATCAAAAGGGGTATCTAAATTTTGTATTGACTAACGGAGATAACACCACTCAAAGTGTAACAAGGAGTGGTCTAGGTTATATAGAGAGTAAGTGTATTAAGGGATAAAGGCTTACACTTTATAGTAACAAACTGTAGAACTGTTTGTAGGGATAGGGATAAAAAGCCAACTGGAGGAGTAGTAGCTATGGAGACAACCATCCAAATTATCAGGTATCTCTATATTATGTAAGATAGAGGTAATCATTAGTAAAATACAGATTAGACCCCATAATAGTCTCCACCTCCAGAGGCATAAATCACTCACCCAATGAAAGATAGAGGTTATAGTGGCATAATTAAAGCTCCGCCGTAGTAAAGAGTATGGGCTTATTTGGAAGTTGTAGAGGTGCAGATTGAATATGTGTTATTCCTGAGATACAGTACAAGTTAACCCAAATAGGGGCCTCCCCAAATCTTATAGACCAAGCCTTCAGTGGGTAGATAACCCAGGAGCAAGCCAGCTAAAACTCCAACATCCTAAACAATAAGGCAAAGGTTACAGGTATGCAACAAAGTAAATGAGCCCATCTAAAACGCCACCAATACATCTTGCTAGCCTCCCGACACAAATATATGAACACATAACGTGATAGTAGTCTCCGTGTAGCATGTCTGCAGCCTCACAGGACACTCACCTAGGTGGCACGTACCACTGGACGCTGACCGCGCCTTTATATGCACGCGTTCTGGTCAGGACGCCCAGCGCGGACTGAGGGCGATGATGACATCATCCGGCCCCACCGCCAGAGGTGCACATGCACATGCACGTGCTGACTGTGCACTCAGTCAGATGGACCTCAGGAATGTGAAAGGGACAAAGCTATGACACACTAGGGGGAAGAAAGGTAGGGGGAGGTAACGCCCCTTGGCTGCATCCTCAATCACCACAACCATCGCACAGACCATGGAAGACGATCCATCAATTGAGTCAGAGGTTGAGTGAATATATATATTACTCTGCCAATGGGAAGACGCTAACCCCTGTAAGCAGACATCCAGGCATCTAGATTAATATTAATATATTATATAAATTATATAAATATGTATTAATATACAAGTGGAAGTGAATGTGCACCTGACTGTGTGAATGTACCTTGTGCCTGGCTGCAGAGCAAAAAGTGGGAAAGACCTGAGCAAAATACCAGCGGCTCCTGCGGCGGTAGCACTAAATGTTTTAGTCCCCTTTCACACTGAAGCAGTTTTCTGACGATTTAGCACTAGAAAAAGTGCCTGTGTTTTTGGCTGTTTGATTTTTACTTAACTGTAAGTGTATACGTTTTTATGGAAAATAAATAGTTACACGCTACACCATAAGTATTTCTCTCTTCTCTCTTTGATTTATGAACCATTATTTCATTGGCTGATCCACGGATTGGGGCTGTTCCATTGGAGGATTCATCTTTGTGATATTCAGGCTTATTTAACTACCTGTAATGGGTTATTTGGTGAGTAGGATGTTTGCTCATTAACCGGTGGAAGACAGCACTTCATTTATTCTTTACATTACAAAGAACATTTCACACCACTTGATTGAAGACATCTGGTGGTGGTTTGTGGACTTTATTATTACTATATTTATATATGGTATGTGTTCTCAGGAGCGCAGTATGGAAATATAATTTGTATATTTCTTATTTCGCTTTCCATAGTTGCTAGGACTGACATGTCAAGACAGCATGAGCAGCACCAGAGCACACTGAGCAGACTACACTAGCCGATCACCGCTCTCTGTTAAGCAGACAGCAATTAAATTTGCCTAGCTGTCTGTCTGTTAAGCAGATAAACCAAAAACTATTATACACTAATCCTCCTAGCACCTACCTAGGAGGGTGCTACAAACATATAAGCATGTATTTCAGGAACTTAAAGAAGAATTCCAGGTATGGATAATTTATACATAGATACATTGGTCCAGCTTGGAACCCACGTAACTATGTACAGTATATACCACACCTGATGATGCTAGTGGAAGCTGGAAATCACTGTAGTAGACATCGCTACTCCAAAGATATTCTCTAGTTTCTGGGTCCTGCGCTGAGCGTCTGACCTGCTGCATTCTGAACACAGTGCGTCAGTCACTCAGCATGAGCCCCATTTTCTGAATTAATGCAAAACCTTCTTTGATTGTACGAGGTGGGGAGGTGGGGCAGTGAAGTCATACTCTCCACCTTGTCCAATCAGGGAACTCTTTGCATTCATTCAGGAAATGTAAAGCATTCTCTGAATGGCAACCATGTTGAGCGGCTGAGCTCCTATATGCACAATGCATCAGGCAGGCCACTCAGGGACCTGGAAGCAAGTGGAGATCATTGAAGTAGCGGTGTCTACTTCAGTGATTTCCAGCCTCCAGGGGCATCAGCCTGGTTTGGTATGTACATGGTTACATTGGTCTAAGCTGGACCAATGTAACTATGTATAAAATATCACATTTCTGGAATTCTTCTTTTTTTTTTATAAATTGTTTATTTATGAAAAGTTGCAATACAAACATATTTCACATTCAGTAAAAAATAGATGTACAACATTATATGGGTATACACATATAGAACTATAACCTGAAATGTATACATTTTGTTCACATCAGTTAACAATCTACGTAATGTGAGTAAAAAGAGGTGTAGGAAGAAGCTTTGTCACTGTCACATCAGAGAGTCATACATGCAGCAAAGTATTTAGTGCAAATTTTTATAGGTAAAGTTTCATGAATATAGAGTCTGCGAGGCACATGAGTGTTATTGATAATTATAGCTCTGGGTTAGCTTGGGGGTTATGGTTCCGTGTTATATTCTGAGGAATCCTAGTTACCCCAAATGGTCTCGAACTTTGGTACCGTGCCTTCTATGACTGCTGTGAGATGTTCCATCTTGCGAATGTCAGCAATGGTAGATAGAAACTGTGTGAAGGTGGGAGGGGCGATAGTACGCCAGCATTGCGGAATAACTCGCTTGGCTGCCAATAGGATAAAGGCCATTAGTTTGTTAGCGGATTTGGAGATATGCCTGAGAGGTAGTCCTAGTAACAGGTGTATAGGTTGGAAGGGGACAGAAATCTTGAGCACCTTTTCTAATAAACCATGGACTTTAGTCCAGTGGAATTCTTCTTTAATATGTACAGTCTTGAGGAAAGAAGGGAAAGGGGGGACATTACTGGAAACTTTAAATAAATTTAGAGTGTAAATGGGGTTCAGGGAGGCAGCATTTTCAATATGAAGCTAAGATCAAGAACATAGGGACATGACCTCAAGCAAGCAGAAGGGGAATTCAAAACTAATTTTAACATTTATTATTTTATCGAAAGAGTAGTTGATGCTTACAAATTACAAGATACTTGCAGCAGAAGTAATGAGTAATGCAACAGTAAATGGATTGAGGTGTGCTTGGGACAAACCTAAATCTATAGTCAGACAAAAAGTAAAAAAAAAAAAGAAGAAATTTAAAAAATGTATAAAAAATGTATATTTAAAAAAAAAAAATAGGTCAGACTCAATAGACCACTTTATCTTTTTTCTGCCATCACTCCTCTATGTGTATAACGCTGATTTCAGGCCTGGTACCCACATAACAGAAACATTTTCTATAGCTATACTTTAAGTTTGTTTTCAAGAGTAAGGAAATGTCTCTTGCCCTGCCAGACAGGGCTGTGATGTGTGGCAGAGCAGTATAAATCTGGATGGACAGCAGTACAAATTCTTTAGCAGGTAAAACAGCTTCCATATATGTATTCTATCAGTGTATTTAGCTGTTAGACTGGAGTTCAAATTTAATTATAAGCAAGGGAAATTCATATTTTTTAGATTCACCTAGGTCTGGCCTAGGTATTTAAAACAAACCTGCAAGATTCACCTAGCACCCATGATATTAGCTAAATCTTAAAGTGGTTGTAAACCCTAAACCACCCCCCCCCCCCCCTAAAAAAAAAAACCTGCAAGACAAAGGCATAATGAGCTATATGCATAGCATACTAGCTCATTATGAATTACTTACCTGAGATCGAAGCCCCCACAGCTGTCCTCGTTCACCGCTCTGTGCGCTTAAGTGCGCATGTGCCGATGACGTCAGCACATGCAAATACAGGAATATCTCCTAAATCGCGCAGGTTTAGGAGATATCCAGTGTAGCCATAGGTATGCCTAATTATGGGCTTGTGTGTAGTAAAATGTGGTTGTAAAGGGTTTACAACCACTTTAACCTCATCCCTTTTTATAGTCTATACTGTGCCCCACAACATCTCTTGTGAGTATGGAGTGCTGCAGGTTATTCATGAGGATCTTCTGCTATTTTCCATTTGTATCCAATGTCGCAGGGCAGTAATAGATTTTTGTTATTAGAATATAACTTCTAACGTTAGAAAAAAAAATTCTATTTATTTCTATGTTCTCTATGGCAATTATTAGATTAGTAAAAACATTGCTTTATGAAGTGCCAGACTGACTCCTAGCAGACAAAATATCTACCCACCTCTTCCATAGGTAAGTAATTATTTTACATTGCTTTACTGATGAAAAAATCACTATTTTTCCTTGTACAGTCAGAACCCTGTTATTATCACAGTTACCCATGGAGCCTCTTATTATTCTCAAACTCTTCCTAGCCTGTTCATTATTCACAGACTTAGTAAAAGTGGGCTTCATGGGACATCTAAGTGAGTGAGGGAGGGGGTCCAAAATTGATTACATTCTTAACTTTGATAATGGTAGTTAAACATGTATTCCCTAGACTGTATTAGAGGTAATGTGTTGTATCATAGCAACATCCCTTAGAATGTAAAGATAGTTAAAATACACAAAATGAGACATTTCGGGCATGTATAAAGTAACAAACCCATATTTTAAACGATTCAATGTCAATTTTATTGTACAATTTTAAAAGAACACTGTACATAAAACATTATGGCTGATATATAGTACATATATTGCTTAGTATGTCACCATATTATCCCTACTACCCCATACTACTATGTGATCTTGACCTAACTGGGTAAATCATCAATTTAAAATTTTTGTAATGGGAATTTGCCCACGCATTTCAAAGCACTTTCTTCATCAGGGGAACAGGGGTGAATACTTACCTGTAAAATGGTCCCCTGCCTGCACTGACATCTTTGGGTCTCTTCAATGGCTGGCAGGGATGAAGTCACTCCTACACATGCACAGGATCTAGTCATTCCAGCACTCAGAAACCAACCCAGCAATGTAAGATGAGCTGCACATGCAAGAAGGCAGGTAGGGGCATTTTAGTACAGAAGAGACAATGCATGTCCCTTCTGCAATAAAAGTCTATCTTCTCACTGTTACTTACAGCAGAATATTAGTTACACTTTAAAGCAGATGACCAAGAGCAATTAACTGCCACATGGAGGTTTAAAATCACATTCCCAGTGATGCAGTCACAGCAAACACACCAGATAGCTGAGGGAGGAGGACGTAGCCCACAAGGATTCAAGAATGTGTGCTGACAAAGTGGTCACTTTAGTCTGTGTCAGATTTGCTTATCACAAGGGTTATCTTGTGCTCCCTCCCTAATTTTGAAAAAAATAAATAAAGAATTGATGGTTTGCACAAGAGTACATATTGGAAAATATGGTGACATACTAAGCAATATACCGTATATCAGTCATAATGTTTTATATACAAGCACCGTTCATTTAAAATTGTTTCATGTACAGTAAAACTGACAATGAGTCTTAAAAATATGGTTTTGTTACTTTATACAAGTGAACCTATTGGGCAAGATAGCTCTTCCATAGGTACCCATAGGAGAGAAGATCTCTCTCTTGTTAGTGCAATAGGCAGTGACAGATACTCTTTATGGAAAGATCTGGTGTCTCTTAGACCCCAGATGTCACCTCTGCCCTTAAAAGCATTTGATCACACCAAGATCAATGTGATCAAATGCTTTTCTATTTAAATATGGTGCCATTTATATCTCATATCATATAGGCAGTCAGAGACATTCTCGTCTCTGATTACCTCTATGGTGGGACCGGAGAGCCTGAGAACTTTGGAAGGTGGCGGGTCCCCTTCCGCTGCTTGCAAGAATCGCTAGGATTACTTATACAAGAAAGCTGACTGTCGGCTCCAAAAAACAGTATTACCAGAACCCCCATGCGTGCATCCGGAGCGTTCTGTGATCGCCGTGTCCCTCGGACATCTGGTATCTAGATAGCACAATCTAGTAGCAGGAATTAGGCACCACACCCTAGGTGTCTCCATATTCATGTGCCAAATCCTCTCCAGACTCCAGTAGGAAGATAGACAAAACATCTTTTTAGAATTTGCTAACTCAAGAAATAATGACTTTTATTGGTGACAATAAAAATACTTGTAAAACTTATATTAAAAATGAAAGAAAAGCCAACTATTCATATTGTTTTAGGGTTGGTTAGCACTATATAGAACAAGTGTAGCAATCAACCTACTGGATAGTGGGTTAAGATTGATAACTACGGGAGTCAAAACAAGGGAGTCTGTAGAGGAGGCTTTGGTTTTTAATATGACTAAATAATAATTGGATATGAAACAATTGAGATCTATATCTATGTTAAGTCTGGATGAAAATAAAGAACCAAGAACCAAATGTATTATTCTGGGAAACCTGCTTGCAGAGATCACTCCCTCTCCAGTGGCTGAAGACCCTATCTATACCTATAAATTTAAGGCCTGAGGGGTGATGTGTGATAAGTTCATTACGTGCCATACTAGATTTCTTACATACCTTCTCACTTGTCCCTGCTATTGAAGAGAATCAATGAACATGTTAATACCATCAGAAATGTGTGCATTAGACACAATGTCTCCCGTCACTTCAGAATAATGCACAATAGAGACCCCTCGGGCCTTACATTTATATGTATAGATAGGGTCTTCAGCCACTGGAGAGGGAGTGATCTCTGCAACCAGGTTTCCCAGAATGGGAATAAAGAACCAATCTGGTGTATCCACCATACACCAGATTGGTTCTTTATTTCCATCCAGACTTAACATAGATATAGATCTCAATTACTACATATCTGATTATTATTGAGTCATATGAAAACCAAAGCCTACAGACTCCCTTATTTTGACTCCACTAGTTAACACTCTTAACCCACTATCCAGTAGGTCGATTGCTACACCTGTTCTATATAGTGCTAGCCAACCCTAAAATAATATGAATAGCTGGCTTTTCTTTCATTTGAATTTACAAGTATTTTTATGGTTAATAATAAACATTTATTATTGTCACTAATTTGATAAAAATGTATTATATTTAGGACCATTTATGAAGAGTAATTATTTCTTGAGTTAGCAAATTTGAAAAAGGCGTTTTGTCGATATTCCTACTAGAGTTTAGAGAGGATTTGGCGAGATATATGCAAACACCTAGGGTGTGGTGCCTAATTCCAGCCACTAGATGGTGCTATCTAGATACCAGTGCCGTTTGTTATAAATTTAGTAAATATCAATTTAAATGATCTATTTAATATTGAAGTTCACCAATGTTCATTTATTATACATCGATGTGAAGGAAATCGCTATCCTATGAATGTTTTTATATTTTTATATGTTGTTGATTTATTTAATGAATTTATAATTATTGTTGATTATAAAAGTATTTTATTGTTTTACATATTTGCTTGTGCTATAGTCATATAGATGAGCACCTGGTATGTACAATTGCTATGTAATTAATTAAAGCCAGAAACCTCTTTGGGGATTTTTTTATATAAAGTGACACATGATGAGTCCAAACCAATAAGACTGCTTTGCCTTGTCCCCAGGATATAGAAGGCCACAATAAAATGGTGGAGAGCAAGCTTCCTTAAGATGTGAAACCACAAAATACATTGAGGCTGCACGCTCTTTCGCACTGACGTCACTTCCGGTATGTCTGGTTCCAGTCTCTGGAGTGTTGGAATGCACGACAAGAGTCGGAGGAATGGCGTCTTTTCCTTGCTATTGAGCTGTACATGCCAGTAAGTGCACCATCTGGCTACTTTATCAATAAACCTGCGCAGGCTATATTGTGCTATGTTATATACTCTGTTTTTTTTTGAGCGTTTGTCTGCATAAGAACTGAAAGACCCAGCAGCTGATGCCAATTAAGTTATGGATCATCTCTCTTTGATGTTGCCCATCCTTCTATGAATTAGAATTTTAAATTAGAATTTAAATCCCATGCAATTTTCTATCTAGCTATTTGCTATTTGGTGAGTTTTTTCTTCTCACATGAGTGTTGGCGGAGCACGGACACTTAAAGATCACCTATCTCACATTATTGAACACTTTCTTTATGGATATGTGGACTTTTTCTTTTCTTTGAATTGTTTACTATATAATGATTTATGGTATGATGAATTAGCGCTGTCCTTTTATGTCTATTTTGTTTCACATGTTTATGAGCGATTAGTTCACTTGAAAAAGGGTCAGCTTTTTCTGGATTTTATTTATAACTTTGGTTGGCGCCACTACTTGTTAAAATTCATATCCCATAAATTATGCATTCACGTCTATGCTACAATCCAAATTGTCTCTTGATTCTGTCATGATTTCAAACAATGTGCAACCACCACCTTCCCCAGTGGACACACTCTCCTAAACCTTCACATCATAAAAGGTCTAGATGTAATTTTCACTACAAACTGGGAACAGCTATACCACAATATTAGGGATTACCTAAGTTTTCTTCTCAGAAACACTCAAATAAGGGTGCATTCACACCTATAAATTCACTCTGGCTTTGATTAGTTGTGAGAACCCCAGTGGGGGTTCGCATGATTTGCTGCAAGAGGCAGCCCCATTGAAAGTAATGGGAGGCTGCCAGCTTTCACAGCTAATTGTCGCCATTTGCATGTAATAACATGCAAGTGATCAGTCCTGGACGTCTGAGTCAATGTTCAGTCACTCACATGTGATTTCTGCATGAGAGATTACATGCAAGTGGCCACATTGAGATACAAGAGCCAGCAGCCTACCATGGCTTTCCCACGATACATGCCCAAGGACCTCAAACCTCTGTGTAGAGAAACACCCATTACCACGCTTCCTAGCTCCATACTATGCGTCACATCATAGATAGTTTCTGACACGATTTGTCATAAATTTTTGGTTGGATCAATGGGGCTTCAGCCGGCCATAGATGGATCAAATCTCAGTTGGTTCAGCATGGACTGGCCAAGATTGAATCCATCTATGGGCAGGCTGGTTGTACCCAAGTCAATCCATCGATCAACTTAGGTTGATCTATCTCTCACTTCTTAACTCACCCCTCGATCTCCTCACCGATTTCAAACTTACTGAATGACATCTCGTTATGGATGTCACACCACTTTCTCAAACTCAATCTTTCTAAAACTGAGCTTGTTATATTTCCTTCTTCCCGGTCCCCCTCCCCCCATGATTTTACCATTAAGATCAACAGCACAACCATCGGTCAATCCACACATGCCAGGGTGCTGGGTATAATCCTTGACTCTGACCTCTCCTTCAGCCCCCACATCCAATCACTGGCTTAATCCTGCCGCCTTAACCTCTGCAACATCTCCAGAATTTGACCCTTCCTGACTAATGACACCACAAAGCAACTTATTCACTCTTTGATTATTTCCCTCCTTGACTACTGCAACTCCTTAATGGCCTACCCTTACGCAGGCTACCCCCCCTGCAGCCTACTATGAATGCTGCTGCTAGACTAATACACCTCACTAACCAATCCATGACTGCCGCCCCTCTCTGCCAATCCTTTCACTGGCTTCCCCTACCTCACCGTATAAAATTCAAAATGATAACCACAACGTACAAAGGCATCCACAACATCGCCCCCAGCTACATCACCAACCTCATCTGCAGATATCACCCAAATCATCCCATCCACTCCTCTCTAGCTCCCTTGTTACCTCCTCTCATGCTCGTCTTTAGGACTTCTCCAGAGCCTCTCCCATCCTCTGGAATTCCCTGCCCAGTATATCCGATCAGCCCCTAACCTGTACACCTTTAGGAGATCCCTGAAACCTCACTTATTCAGGAAAGCCTATCCCACACCCACCTAACAACCCCATCAAATCATTCCCCGCATCTATTACCTTTTGTACCACCACCCCTCCCTTTAGAATTTAAGCTCTACGAGCAGGGCCCTTCTGTCCCTTCTCTATTGAACTGTACTGTTATTGTGCTGTCCCCCCTATACATTGTAAAGCACTGTGTAAACTTTTGGCGCTATATAAATTGTGAATAATAATAATAATAATAATAATAATATTAACTTAGGTAAAACCAGCATGTTGCATTTTTAGCATGCAATTATTGACAGTGGCTATAGCCATTAGCAGTAATCACTATGTTATCCTGGCAAGGCAGCTTCGCTTGACCCCCGGCCGGGAGAACACAATAGCACCGGGTGTGTTAATTGGGTAATCAAGCGATATTCTATCCTGCAACCAGTGGTTGCAGTAAAGAAACTCACATAATCTATGGCTTGCTTTACCCTGATCTGTGATCTAACTAAAACACACATCATACTAAAAAAATATAATGTAAATAATTGTAATGAATAAAAAAAATATGAATACATAGATTGTACATGATAGTAATGTTATTTGAGTGCATGTTACCCCAAAAAATTTGCCTGGATTACAATTCGGATTAAATTTTTTGAATGCCAACTCTAATGCCCCGTACACACGGTCGGAAATTCCGATGGAAAAAGTCAGATCGAATTATGTTGTTGGAAAATCTGATTGTGTGTGGGCTCTAGCGGACATTTTCCATCGGAATTTCCGACAGAAAAAGTTTGAGAGCAGGACCTAAAATTTTCCGACAATAAAATCCGATCAGACTTTTTCTGATCGTGTGTAGAGAATTCTGACGCACAAAGTGCCACGCATGCTCAAAAAAAATTTGGAGACGAAAGCTATTGGCTACTGGCCTGTATGCAGTCCCGTCGTATGTTTTGTACGTCACCCCGTTCCAAATGATCGGATTTTCCGACAACTTTGTGCGACCGTGTGTATGCAAGACAAGTTTCAGACAAAATCCATTGGAAAAAATCAGACGGATTTTGTGGTCGCAGTGTCCGACCGTGTGTATGGGGAATTACTCTATTATGAATACAAACTCTATCTGGAAGCCAATCTTCTACTGCCAGCCGAAAACCCTCCTGGATTATTTATAACTGTAGGTGAGCGACAAATTCACAGTCATACTCAAACAGAAAGTTCTAGTGTCAGCCTAGACTTGTAATTTCTCCTTTTTTTCCTGCAAACTTGCACTGGCTGAAATGTAAAAAGTATTAGTCCGCTAAGGGATGACTTAATAGCAGGCACATAGCAAATAAATACATAAGGCACAGTAAAAATATGATGAAATATCGTCGGCTGGTCAAATGATATAGTTACACGCCATAAAATTGTCAGCACGTGCATATGTTGAAACAAATCATAAATGAAAGTGCGGCATTCCAGAATGAATCATACCCCTTGAAATTTTCCACATTTTGTCATGTTACAACCAAAAACATAAATGTATTTTATTGGGTTTTCTATGTGATAGACCAACACAAAGTGGCACATAATTGTGAAGTGGAAGGAAAATGAAAAATTTTTTTTACAACCAAAAACATTTATTTTATTACAAATAAATATGTTAAAAATTTTTTTATAAATAAATATGTGATAGGTTTGGGGCGTGCATTTGTATTCAGCCCCCTTTACTCTGATACCCCTAACTAAAATCTAGTGGAACCAATTGCCTTCAGAAGTCACCTAATTAGTAAATAGAGTCCACCTGTGTGTAATTTAATCTCAATATAAATACAGCTGTTCTGTGAAGCCCTCAGAGGTTTGTTAGAGAACCTTAGTGAACAAACAGCATCATGAAGGCCAAGGAACACACCAGACAGGTCAGGGATAAAGTTGTGGAGAAGTTTAAAGCAGGGTTAGGTTATAAAAAAAAAATATCCCAAGCTTTGAACATCTCACGGAGCACTGTTCAATCCATCATCTGAAAAATGGAAAGAGTATGGCACAACTGCAAACCTACCAAGACATGGCTGTCCACCTAAACTTACAGGTGGGGCAAGGAGAGCATTAATTAGAGAAGCAGCCAAAAGGCCCATGGTAACTCTGGAGGAGCTGCAGAGATTCACAGCTCAGGTGGGATAATTTGTCCCAGGGACAACTATTAGTCGTGCACTCCACAAATCTGGCCTTTATGGAAGAGTGGCAAGGAGAAAGCCATTGTTGAAAGAAAGCCATAAGTCCTGTTTGCAGTTTGCGAGGAGCCATGTGGGGGACACAGCAAACATGTGGATAAAAGTGCTCTGGTCAGATGAGACCAAAATTGAACTTATTGGCCTAAAAGGAAAACGCTATGTGTGGTGGAAAACTAACACTGCACATCACACTGAATTCACCACCGTGAAACATGGTGATAGCAGCATGATTTTGTGGGGATGCTTTTCTTCAGTAGGGACAGGGAAGCTGGCCTTGGTTGATGGGAATATAGATGGAGCCAAATACAGGGCAATCCTAAAAGAACACCTGTTAGAGTCTGCAAAAGGCTTGAGACTGGGGCGGAGGTTCAACTTCCAGCAGGACAACAACCCTAAACATACAGCCAGAGCTACAATGGAATGGTTTAGATCAAAGCATATTCATGTGTTAGAATGGCCCAGTCAAAGTCCAGACCTAAATCCAATTGAGAATCTGTGGCAAGACTTGAAAATTGCTGTTCACAGACGCTCTCCATCCAATCTGACAGAGCTTGAGCTATTTTGCAAAGAAGAATGGGCAAAAATGTCACTCTCTAGATGTGCAAAGCTGGTAGAGACATCCCCAAAAAGACTTGCAGCTGTAATTGCAGCGAAAGGTGGTTCTACAAAGTATTGACTCAGGGGGGCTGAATATAAATGCACCCTACACTTTTCACATATTTATGTGTAGAAAATGTTGAAAACCATTTAAAAAAAATTTGAAAACCATTTATCATTTTCCTTCCACTTCACAATTATGTGCCACTTTGTGTTGGTCTATCACATAAAATCCCAATAAACATACATTTACGTTTTTGGTTGTAACATGACAAAAATGTGGAAAATTTCAAGGGGTATGAATACTTTTAATAAAAGGACACAAATCTGTCCAAGAATCCTGCTCTGTCCTCACCTGGGCAGGTTCTTCACTGGTCTTCGGGTCCCTGGTGCCACCATCTTTAGGCTGTCAAAGCTGTGACTATTTGTGGCTTCACAGCCAGCTTTCCACTGTGCATGCATGAGCTGGGCTGCACTTTGTGAAGGTCCCGCAGCTTTCTGGGACCTGTAACGTATCCCAAGAGGCTTCCGGCTGAGAGAAAGGGGTCAAACTTCAACTTAGATCAAAACTAGGTACCTGCTCCCCCCCCCCCCCCAAAAAAAAATGAATGTGCCAAATGCAGCAGAAGAAGGTTGGCAGAGAAGGCAGAAAAGCAGAACTTCTATTTTTGGGTTAAATTCTGCTTTAGGAAATGTTTGTGATGCTTACTGCTATGCCCAGACAGGAACAGCTTAACCACTTGCCAACCGGGCCAATTCTGACACTTCTTTCCTAAAAATCTAATTTTTTTGCTAGAAATTTACGTAGAACCCCTAGGTTCTAACAGACAGGTAAACAGAGAGGCGGAACCAGAAGTGACAAAAGTCTAGTCGCTTCCAGTTTCCAGAGTCACAGGGATGGAGGAACAACGTCAAAATTAAAAAGTTTAAATATTGTTTAATTTTGTTGTTTCAATATTGTTTTGATTAAAAGAGAAAAGAAAGAAGGCCACATTCGAACACTGCTGCTCCTCCAAAGAATTAGGGAGACGGAGTCCCCAGGTCTATTCCTGTCAGTAGACGCAGAGAAAGCGTTTGACAGGGTAGACTGGGGACTCATGTTCCAAACACTTGCCCAATTTGGCTTTGGACCAAAATTTTTACAAAAAATTGAGGTTCTATATGATAATCCCCAAGCAAGGGTTAAAATTAACGGAGTAACATCAGCCCGGTTCCGGATGGAAAACGGGACGAGACAGGGTTGTCCGTTGTCCCCCCTTCTTTTTATTTTGACCTTGGAACCTCTCCTGGCCACAATCAGGAAAAAATCGGATATAGAGGGTATAGTCGTGAAAGGGGACGAGCATAAGATAGCCGCCTTTGCGGATGACATATTATTTTACGTAAACAACCCACATAGTACTCTCCCCAGGCTGATTCAAATTTTGAATCAATATGGAGAGATCTCTAATTTCAAAGTAAACAACACTAAATCCTTTATATTGAATATAAATGTTGCCAAAAAAGATAAAGAGAGTCTACAGAAGAAATTTGCTTTCCCCTGGAAAAAACAAATAACGTATTTAGGAATTAACTTAGCGAACTCTTCCAGGGAAATATATAGATTAAACTACATCCCACTACTTGACGAGATTAAAAAAAAAGCAAAGAGTACTCTACTAGGCCGCTCTCGTGGCTGGGGCGTATTAACACAGTGAAAATGACCTTGTTACCGATAATTACATACAAATTTCAAATGCTCCCAATCCCCCTATCTCAGACGTATCTCAACAAATTAAAATCTATTATCATGAACTTTTTATGGAAAAATAAAAAACATAGAATTGCCCTCCGCATATTGTCCAAGGAAAAGAAAAAAGGGGGCCTAGCGGTCCCTGATGTGGTAAAATATTATTATGCGATAGTCCTATCTAGAGTCCCTGACTGGAGCAAAAATAGCAGCACAAAAAGATGGGTCAATCTGGAAAAAACTCTCTCCAACCCACAACTAGGAAGAGATATTTGGAACCCCTCAAAGTATAGAACACTGAGTGAAGGCACAAATACGTTGACAAGAAATACACTGAAAATATGGGATAAAATTCACAAACTCTATAAGATTAAATATAATTCTCCATTAATAGCACTCAAAAATAATGATTATTTCGCACCAGGGAACAAATTAGCGGGAGGGGGATGGATCTTAAATGATAGTGCACAACTCAAGGATATTATATATAAAGGTAAAATTTTGTCACTAAATGAATTGAAAAAAAAAGGGGATTTGTTTGTTGTGAACGAGTGGAGGTATCTCCAGCTGTCCAGTTTCGTTAGAGGTCTACCGCAGCCAATCAGGGCGAGTGAAGGCCTGTCTCGGATGGAACAAATTTTTACTGCACCTGAGACAAAAGGATCTATTGGGAAGATTTATAGGCTTCTGCGGGAGCTGGATGGAGCGGAGGTACCCCCATTCATTCAAAAGTGGGAGGGGGAATTGAACACAAAAATAGACACACCCACATTGGGAAAAATTTTTAATTTAACCTATAGCTCAGCAGTAGACTCGAGGACTATGGAAACTAATTACAAGTGTATATCAAGATGGTACATAACCCCGGCGAAAACATGTCAATTTCAAAAAGGGGGTCCGGCAGAGTGTTGGAGGGGCTGTAGGGATAAGGGGACGATGGCACACCTATGGTGGGAATGCCACAGGATAAAAGCATATTGGAGCAAAATAATCGACTACATTAAGGAGATTACTGGAACACGCCTCGAGAGGGACCCATGGGTGATTTTATTTCATGGTACGAAAGAAGCTGTCAAGTCCTATCAAAGGTCGCTAATCCCACACTTGCTTAATGCTGCAAAACGTCAGATAGCGAGGAATTGGAGGAAACAAGAGGAACCAGCAATCTGGGAGTGGGTAGATATAGTCGAGGACACCCGTCTGATGGAGTCTCTTAGGACCAACATAGAAAAAGTAACAGAAGGAACGATAGAGAAATGGGACAGTTGGAAAAACTTTAAAAAGACGTGGAGTTATGTAGAAGCTCTACGTATATAGGATGAATGGTAGAAGTCCTAAAATCCATAATTTAACAGTACAGAACACCGTTAGCAAATTTTTAGCTAACAGTTGCAGCGAAGCAGAAAGGGGGGGTGGGTGGGGGTGGGGGGGAGGGATGAAACTTAAAAATGATATCAGTAATGGAAAGGTTTGTGGTGACTGCCGACTAAACGAAGTACAAGTTGTTGAGAAATGCCACAATGATGTAAACATGAAAACGGACGATACGAACAGATAAAGCTGAGTAAGGTCCGCCTGAAAGTTGAACTGAGATGGCAAAAAAAAAAAAAAAAAAAAAAAAAAAAAAAAAAAAAAAAAAAAAAAAAAAAAAGAAAGAAGGCCACAAGAAAATATTTATAGAAAAAGAATATTACAAAATAGACAACAACAATAAAAAAGGGGATTAAAAATGAAAGGTACTTAGCAACGTTAGTCTGTTTTTTTTGTTTCTTGTACAGAGTCTAGGGTAAGTCGGATCTGACAGAGTCACTGACTTTCTCAAGTTAAAAAAATTTAATTACATAGTTACATAGTTAGTCAGGTTGAAAAAAGACACAGGTTCATCTAGTTCATCCAAAAAAACAAAAAAAAAGTACAATTCCATACTCACAATCTATCACTTACAGTTGATTCAGAGGAAGGCGAAAAAAAAACAACAGCAAAGCATTATACAATTTGCTGCAGCAGGGGGAAAAAATTCCTTCCTGATCCCACGAGAGGCAATCAGATTTTCCCCGGATCAACTTTACCTATAAATGTTAGTACCCAGTTATATTATAACTTATGTACATACTTTATATAATATATAAATTATGTACATTTAGGAAAGAATCAAGGCCTTTTTTAAAGCAATCTACTGAGCTTGCCAGAACCACCTCTGGAGGGAATCTATTCCACATTTTCACAGCTCTTACTGTGAAGAAACCTTTCCGTATTTGGAGATGAAATCTTTTTTCCTCTAGACGTAAAGAGTGCCTCCTTGACCTCTGTGATGATCTTAAAGTGAATAACTCAACACCAAGTTCACTATATGGACCACTTATGTATTTGTACATGTTGATCAAATCCCCCCTTCATCTCCTCTTCTCAAGAGGGAATAGATTCAGTTCCTCTTATCTTTCCTCAGAGCTGAGCTTCTCCATGCCTCTTATCAATTTGGGTGCCCTTCTTTGCACTTTCTCCAGTTCCCCGATATCTGTTTTGAGAACTGGTGCCCAAAACTGAACTGCATATTCCAGATGAGGTCTTACTAATGATTTGTACAGGGGAGCAAAATTATATCTCTCTCTCTGGAGTCCATACCTCTCTCAATACAAGAAAGGACTTTGCTCGCTTCGGAAACCGCAGCTTGGCATTACATGCTATTATTGAGCTTATGATCTACCAAAACCCCCAGATCCTTCTCCACCATTGATTCCCCCAGTTGTACTCCCCCTAGTATGTATGATGCATGCATATTCTTAGCCCCCAAGTGCATAACTTTACATTTATCAACATTAAACCTCATATGCCACTTAGTTGCTTAATTAGTGCATTGAGGTTGGGTTTTAAATTGGAGACATCCTGTAAGGATGTTAATCCACTGCATAGCTTAGTGTCATCTGCGAAGACAGACATTTTACTTTTAATCCCAGACCCTATATCTTTTATAAAGATATTAAAAAGTAAGGGTCCCAGCACTGAACCTGGGGTACACCACTGATAACCTTAGACCATTCAGAGTAAGAGTCTTTACCCATTACTCTCTGAATTCTGACTTTTAGCCAGTTTTCTATCCATTTACAAATTGATATTTCCAAGCCTGTAGACTTTACCTTACACATGAGCCGTGTGTGGGGATCTGTGTCAAACGCTTTTGCAAAATCCAGGTATTCTCTGTCCAAGGATTTACTTACCTCCTCATAAAAAGAAATCAGGTTTGTTTGAAAACTTCTGTATTTCATGAATTCATGCTGTCTGTTGCTTAAAATATTTTTTCCCAGCAAGAACTAATCTATGTGGTCTTTTATTAAACTCTCCAGTATCTTCATGAATATAGAAGTTAAACTAGCATGTCTATAGTTACTTGGTAAAGACTTTAATCCCTTTAGGCACCACATTGGCCCTGCGCCAATCTAGTGGTACCATTCCAGTCATTAACAAGTTCGTAAATATTAGAAACAATAGCCTTGAAATTACAGAGCTCAATTCTTTTAGGATCTGTGGGTGGATGCCATCTGGTCCAGGTGCTTTATCCACCTTTATTATGTCAAAATATTTCTGGACCATATTCCTTTTGAACCATTGTGGATCATTTGGGGCTGTGTCACTGGACATTATGAGCCTCCGCATGCTCCTTAGTATACTCAGACCTAAATAAAGTATTTAATAAATGTGCCTTTTTTGTCCCCAGTCACCCACTCTAGATTATTTTGTAAAGGGCCTACTTGCTTAGACCTTACCTTTTTACAATTAATATATTTGAAGAATTTTTTTTGGGGTTTGTCCTACTATCTTTTGCAATCAGTCGTTTGTTTTGATTTTTTGCGTGTTTGTTGCTTACAGCTAACATTAAATTAAATCATGTTATGGTCACTGCTACTCAGATGTTATTCTATATGAATATTGGTAATAAGCTGTGCATGGTTTGAGATTACCAGGTCCAACAGAGCGTCATTTATTTATTTATTTCCTACTGTTACCAATCAGTATGCTTGATTACTACCACACCAGTCATTGGGTGATGCTGTACTGCACTAGTTATAATATGTAAAACAAATTGTGAAAAAAAAAAAAAAAAAATCTTATTTAATTTCTTCATTTTCCAAAAAATTGTGACAAAACATTACAACTTCAAACTTAGACTGTCTACTTTCCAAAAGGTTTTTCTTATATTGCAAAAAGTGAAAAATACAGTGGTGATCAAATACCACTAAAAGAAAGCTCTGTTTGTGTGGGAAAAAAAGATATACATTGCATTTGTGTACAATTGTGCATGTCCGCATAATTGCCAGTTAAAGTAAAAGAGCAAAAAGAGCAAAAAATTACCTGATCATGATGAGCGTAAAACGTTCTGGAGGACAAGTGGTTAAACCATTACTAGACTGTTTCACAGAAATGTATAATAGGGCTTTATTAAAAGTCTCTGATTTTCCAAATTCTGTTTTATGACAGCTATTAGTTTAAGAGACGTCCTGCTTAATGGAGTTTAATGACATTGGACATGTGTCCTGTCAAAGAATATTTAATAGGATTTATGATGCCCTTTGTGTTGTTTCAATCTGGTCTGGGGTCTTCCAAAGTGATCTCTACCTCACAGACAGAAGATTTAAATAAGATCATTTTGCTGCTGATGTCTTAATCTTGGAATTGGATGTGAATGAGGGTGTCTAGGAATGAGGATGTTAAGCATGACTTCACTATTCTTCCCACTTGGTTTGATGCTTCTCAGATCAACTTATTGTCACAAAACCTATCACCATAGCTGAGCATTGCCAAATAGAATGGAGTATGAAGTTGAGTGGTTGGTGTGCCTAGCTCTCACTCACTACATACAGTGAGTACAACCATAGTATTTTATTGGTTTCCAGCAGTGCATGGTTTAGAGGTGGTGGGATGGAAGGGGGGCTTTGGTATGGGCAAGGTAAGAGTAAGTACCTGATGTACATTATTTACCTTATTTAGGTTGAGAAATTCCCAGGACCTCTTTTTAAAACTCTCTGTCACTAAATAAAATGGTTAGCTTACAGTCCTGTTTACACCTTGCATTTGCTTTGCTTTGGCTTTGCTTCAAAATTGATACCCCATGTCACTTTAGTGGAGCTTCAAAGTATCTTCAAAGCCTCCATAGAAGTCTATGGCAAAGCTCGCTTGAAACACCTGAAGCTTTTGAGTGGCTTTAATTCAGCTTTAGCTTCGCTTTGTTTTGGAGACATTGCGCTTCATAAAGCTTAAAAAAGCACCACCGAAGAATCACTGAAGCACCACTGAAGCATCATAGAAGCATCAAAAATACATTAAAAAAGCATGTTGAAGCGGTAGGCACTTTAATGTGTGTTGAAGTCAAAGCATGTGTAAACGAGCCCTTAGTGCCTGGTTTATCAAGTGGGTTTAGTCAATACTGGAGCCGTTTCCCTCAGCCACCAATGAGATTCATTCTTGCCCTAAATGTCTGTCTTTTTAGTGGCTGTGTGGAAATAGCCTTAGTTAAAAGTAAACATACAAATATTTGAACCCTGGGACACACACTGGTTACTCGACTTATACAACAAGGCACTAAAAATGAAGAATAATGATGTACTAAGTGGAGTAACCTACAAAATCCAAATCAATATTCAAGTTAGTGATGAACATATTTATCTACATAGCAGCTGGAATTACTACATGATAAATATAGGGATGAGCGTGGGCTAGATTCATGGGTATTTCATTAAATTCTACTTGAAATCTCCAAAACCTGAACTTAGTAACGAATGCCATTCGAGCCTTAGGGGAGAGAATCTGATAATAAAATAACAAATTGGGGTAATTTTCAAAGCCAAATAGGCCATTATCAAGAGATAACTGGCTTGGGGTGTCTTCAGCATACACAAGTTGCTGATACAGGCAACGCTTTTTTTGCAGCACCTCACAGGATACTTGCATGTGGAAGTAGTGTTTTTACAAATTATATATATCATTATGATGCATAGGAATCATTTAGATTATCGCATTGTGTTTATCCATGATGCGCCAGCATCATCGGAGCAAAGATTTGAGTCCACATACACACAGATTGAAATGGAATTAATTGGTCTCATCAATCATAGACATTAACCACTTCAGCCCCGGACCAGTTGGCAGCCAAAGGACCAGAGGTCTTTTTTCAATTTTGCACTGCACTGCTTTAACTGGTAATTGCGCGGTCATGCAATGTTGTAACCAAACAAAATTTGCGTCCTTTTCTTCCCACAAATAGAGCTTTCTTTTGATGGTATTTGATTGCCTCTGTGATTTTTATTTTTTGCGCTATAAACGGAAAAAGACCGCAAATTTTGAAAAAAAAAAAGATATTTTCTACTTTTTGTTATAAGAAAAATCCAATAAACTCAATTTTAGTCAAACATTTGGGCCAAAATGTATTCAGCCACATGTCTTTAGTAAAAAAAATGCCAATAAGCGTATATTTATTGGTTTGCGCAAAAGTTATAGCGTCTACAAACTAGAGTACATTTTCTGGCATTTACACCGCTTTTAATTTATGACTGCCTATCTCATTTCTTGAGGTGCTAAAATGGCAGGGAAGTACAAAACCCCCCCAAATGACCCCATTTTGGAAAGTAGACACCCCAAGCTATTTGCTGAGAGGCATGTTGAGCCCATTGAATATTTTTTTTTTTAGTCCCAAGTGATTGAATAAAGAAAAAAAAAAAAAAAAAAAAAAATGTTTTCAAAAAGTTGTCACTAAATGATATATTGCTCACACATGCCATGGTTATATGTGGAATTGCACCCCAAAATACATTTTGCTGCTTCTCCTGAGTATGGGGATACCACATGTGTGGGACTTTTTGGGAGCCTAGCCGCGTACGGGGCCCCGAAACCCAAGCACCGCCTTCAGCATTTCTAAGGGTGCAAATTTTTGATTTCACTCCTCACTACCTATCACAGTTTCGAAGGCCATAAAATGCCAAAATAGCACAAAAACCCCCCAAATGACCCCATTTTGGAAAGTAGACACCCCAAGCTATTTGCTGAGAGGCATGTTGAGTACATGGAATATTTTATATTTTGCCACAAGTTGCGGGAATATTACAAACTTTTTTTTTTTTCCCCAAAGTTGTCACTAAATGATATATTGCCCACACATGCCATGGGCATATGTGGAATTACACCCCAAAATACATTCTGCTGCTTCTCCTGAGTACGGAGATACCACATGTGTGGGACTTTTTGGGAGCCTATCCGCATACGGGACCCCGAAAACCAAGCACCGCTTTCAGGATTTCTAAGGGCATAAATTTTTGATTTCACTCCTCACTACCTATCACTACCTATCACAGTTTTGAAGACCATAAAATGCCAAGATGGCACAAAACCCCCCCAAATGACCCCATTTTGGAAAGTAGACACCCCAAGCTATTTGCTGAGAGGCATGTTGAGCCCATTGAATTTTTTTTTTTTTTAGTCCCAAGTGATTGAATAAAGACAAAAAAAATAAATAAAAAAAATGTATTCAAAAAGTTGTCACTAAATGATATATTGCTCACACATGCCATGGTTATATGTGGAATTGCACCCCAAAATACATTTTTCTGCTTCTCCTGAGTATGGGGATACCACATGTGTGGGACTTTTTGGGAGCCTAGCCGCGTACGGGGCCCCGAAACCCAAGCACCGCCTTCAGCATTTCTAAGGGTGCAAATTTTTGATTTCACTCCTCACTACCTATCACAGTTTCGAAGGCCATAAAATGCCAAAATAGCACAAAACCCCCCCAAATGACCCCATTTTGGAAAGTAGACACCCCAAGCTATTTGTTGAGAGGCATGGTGAGTATTTTACAGCTCTCATGTGTTTTTGAAAATGAAGAAAGTAAAGAAAAAAAAATTTTTTTTTTTTTTTTTCAATTTTCAAAACTTTGTGACAAAAAGCGAGATCTGCAAAATACTCACCATACCTCTCAGCAAATAGCTTGGGGTGTCTACTTTCCAAAATGGGGTCATTTGGGGGTGGTTTGTGCCATCTGGGCATTCCATGGCCTCCGAAACTGTGATTGGCAGTGAGGAGTGAAATAAAAAAATTACACCCTTAGAAAGCCTGAAGGCGGTGCTTGGATTTTGGGGTCCCGTACGCGGCTAGGCTCCCAAAAAGTCCCACACATGTGGTATCCCCGTACTCAGGAGAAGCAACAGAATGTATTTTGGGGTGTATTTCCACATATGCCCATGGCATGTTTGAGCAATATATCATTTAGTGACAACTTTTTGTAAAAAAAAAAAATATTTTTTTTTTTTTTTTTTTTCATTATTCAATCTCTTGGGACCAAAAAAAAAAAAATATTTAATGGGCTCAACATTGCTCTCAGCAAATAGCTTGGGGTGTCTACTTTCCAAAATGGGGTCATTTGGGGGGGGGGGGGGGGGGGGTTTGAACTGTCCTGGCATTTTATGCACAACATTTAGAAGCCTATGTCACACGTCACCCACTCTTCTAACCACTTGAAGATAAAGCCCTTTCTGACACTTTTTGTTTACATGAAAACATTTTTTTTTTTTGCAAGAAAATTACGTTGAACCCCCAAAACACTATATATATTGTTAAAGCAAAGGCCCTACAGATTAAAATGGTGGGTGTTGCATTTTTTTTTTTCCACACAGTATTTGCGCAGCGATTTTTCAAACGCATTTTTTGTGGAAAAAAAATACACTTTTTTTTATTTTAATGCACTAAAACACACTATATTGCTCAAATTTTTGATGAAATAAAAAATATGATCTTAGGCCGAGTACATGGATACCAAACAAGACATGCTTTAAAATTGCGCACAAACACGCAGTGGCGACAAACTACATACATTTTTAAAAGCCTTTAAAAGCCTTTACAGGTTACCACATTAGATTCACGGAGGAGGTCTACTGCTAAAATTACTGCCCTCGATCTGACCTTCGCGGTGATACCTCACATGCATGGTGCAATTGCTGTTTACATATGACGCCAGACCAACGCTTGTGTTCGCCTTTGCGCAAGAGAAGGGGGGGCAGGGGTGCTTTTTTTTATTTTTTTTTTATTTTTTCTTTTTATTTAGCTTTTTTATTTTATTTTTAAACTGTTCCTTCCATTTTTTTTTTCTTAGTTATCATTTTTATTGTTATCGCAGGGAATGTAAATATCCCCTATGATAGCAATAGGCAGTGACAGGTACTCTTTTTTTGAAAAAAAGGGTCTATTAGACCCTAGATCTTTCCTCTGCCCTCAAAGCATCTGACCACACCAAGATCGGTGTGATAAAATGCTTTCCCAATGGTGCGGTGGGTATGCCCACCATTAGAATACCTCCCTTCATCCACCCACTTCTAATGATGGGCATACATGCACCATTTATATATGCCGAAGCATGGGGGCATCCTCCCGCAAAAAAGTTATGCCACGTACACATGGTCGGACTTTTTTCGACCATATGTACGTGGCATTAGGAGCAAAATCGCTCCTCCGCCCTCTGCTGCCCCCATGCTTCGGCATATATGCTCTTTTTTTTAACTGTGGTGGTGAAATCACCTCCTACAGCGTTGGAGTCGCGGCTTTATGTATGGTGGGAGCAAACGCTGTTGCTGTCAAGATAAATAAATCCACGCTGCAACTGAATGGCGTACCTGCTAAGCAAATAATGGTTAACATTAAAACAAAGTAACATTACAGTATAACAGTAAGACCTTACCATACCATACCTGCAAAGCAAATACCAAAAAAAAAAAACATAGTAAAAAATAAAACATTTTGTTAACGCAACCGGTGCCTAAAATATATATATGCCGAAGCATGGGGGCATCCTCCCGCAAAAAAGTTATGCCACGTACACATGGTCGGACTTTTCCACGGGCAAGCCTCCGTCGGACTTTTTTCGACCGTATGTACGTGGCATTAGGAGCAAAATCGCTCCTCCGCCCTCTGCTGCCCCCATGCTTCGGCATATATGCTCTTTTTTTTAACTGTGGTGGTGAAATCACCTCCTACAGCGTTGGAGTCGCGGCTTTATGTATCGTGGGAGCAAACGCTGTTGCTGTCAAGATAAATAAATCCACGCTGCAACTGAATGGCGTACCTGCTAAGCAAATAATGGTTAACATTAAAACAAAGTAACATAACAGTATAACAGTAAGACCTTACCATACCATACCTGCAAAGCAAATACCAAAAAAAAAAAAAACATAGTAAAAAATAAAACATTTTGTTAACGCAACCGGTGCCTAAAATATATATATGCCGAAGCATGGGGGCATCCTCCCGCAAAAAAGTTATGCCACGTACACATGGTCGGACTTTTTTCGACCGTATGTACGTGGCATTAGGAGCAAAATCGCTCCTCCGCCCTCTGCTGCCCCCATGCTTCGGCATATATGCTCTCTTTTTTTTTTAACTGTGGTGGTGAAATCACCTCCTACAGCGTTGGAGTCGTGGCTTTATGTATCGTGGGAGCAAACGCTGTTGCTGTCAAGATAAATAAATCCGCGCTGCAACTGAATGGCGCACCTGAAAACAAAAAAATGGTTAACAATAAAACACAGTAAACAAAATTACATACCTGAAAAGCAAGCATGATAAAACATAATAAAACATTGCAGAATAGAATAGAGTAAAAAAGAGCAACAATAGAGAGAGAGAGAGAGAGAACAATAAAACGACAACTATTTTTGTTTTTTTTATTTTATATTTTTTTTTTTTTTTTTTTTTTTTTTGTACTTTTTTTTTTTTTTTTTTTTACACTTTTTTTTTTAAACTATAACTATAATTTTAACTGTAACGGTCGGGTCTCAAAATGCGATGGCATTCTTGAGACCCTGTAACTATAATTTTAACTAACGGTCGGGTCTCAAAATGCGATGGCATTCTTGAGACCCTGTGAAAGTGTATCCTAGCCTGTGAAATGCTGTACCCTACGCTAAAACCTCACTAGTGAGTGGTAGCGTTCAAAACATTCACCAATGCAGAGACCAGGATTGTCAGGACAGCGTGGACAATAATAACGGGTGTCACGCCTACATCCGCGCTTGGTACAGACACGACATCTTTTTTGGGGGGCTCGTTGGGTAGGGGTACTCGGGAGGACATAAGGATAATGCCTCTCATACAGCCGGCTAACTGCATTTGGTTCGGAATGGTGAGGTGCAGAACCGTCTGGAAACAGAAGGTCTGTGAGAACCTCTTCCAGGAATTCAAGGAAGGGTAACCTCCCGCCTGAAGCTCCGTATAGCACATGAGCATTCAGAAAAGCCAATTGGAACAAATAAATAGACACTTTTTTTTGTACCAGCGTCTAGCCTTACGGACAACTAGGTACGGCGCCAACAACTGGTCGTTGAGGTCCACCCCTCCCATATTAAGGTTGTACTCGTGGACACAGAGGGGTTTCGTCACAACACCAGCCGCCGTACGAATTTGGACTGTCGTGTCTGCATGAAGGGAGGTAAGAACGAAAACATTCCTATTATCCCTCCACTTCACAGCGAGCAAATTATTACACTTCAAGCAGGCTCTCTCCCCCAGCCTAAGAGGGGAATCTACAAGCCGCTGGGGAAAGCCCCGGCGATTAGGTCGCACGGTGCCACATGCTCCAATCTGATGATCAAACAAGTGACTAAACAGTGGCACGCTCGTGTAATAATTGTCCACGTACAAGTGGTACCCCTTTCCGAATAAGGGTGACACCAAGTTCCACACTATCTTGCCAGCGCTCCCTATGTAATCTGGACAGTTCTCCGGCTCTACGTGACTATCTTTTCCCTCATAAACCGAAAAGCTCCACGTATAGCCTGTTGCCCTGTCACAGAGCTTGTAGAGCTTGACCCCGTATCTGGCACGCTTGCTGGGAAGGAACTGTTTGAAAGACAAGCGGCCAGAAAACTTAATCAGGGACTCGTCAACGCAGACAACTTGATTGGGATTAAACAAGGCTGCAAAACGTTGGTTGAAGTGGTTTATGAGGGGCCGAATTTTGTAGAGCCGATCAAATTCAGGGTCTCCACGAGGACGACAGAGTTCATTGTCACTGAAGTGCATGAACCGCAAGATCTGTTCGTATCGTGCCCTGGACATGGAGCGAGAGAACACGGGCATATGGTGGAGCGCGAGGGTGGACCAATAAGACCTCAGCGTCGGGAATTTATGCATGCCCATGTTGATGGAAAGGCCCAGAAAGGACTTAAATTCGGAAACCGTAATTGGTTTCCAATCTCTGGCAAGGGAAGGCACTTGGGGATTAGCGGCGATGTATTGACCAGCCTATATATTACTTTGGTCCACAATAGATCTATAGAGATCTTCCGTGAAAAACAGCGATAAAAAATCGGATGGCTTAAAATCAGCTGTTTCCACCTGAATACCGGGTTGGCCAGTGAATGGGGGAAGTACGGGTCCTGCAGAAGTGGTGGGCACCCAATCAGGATTGGCGAATTCTGCAGGAAGGACACTATGTGATCGACGGGCCTGCCTTTGTCTTCTTCTTGGTGGCAGCGGGACACTACTTGTGCTTGCCACCTCGCCAGCTTGAACTGCACTTATGGGACTCGCCACGTCACCAAGTGTTACTGCAGTGCTGGTTTGACTACGTCCAGGGTGTACTAGGCCGCTGGTGCTTGCCAGTTCACCAGAAGGAATAGCGGCGCTAGTACTTCTCTGCTCCATACGAGAGACCTGCGGTTCCTGCACCTCAACAACAGCAGAAGATCGGGATCGGGTACGCCTGACCTTAGCAGGGACCTCACCTCCGTCGCCAGAGCTATCTGTCATGGAGCCGCTGTCGTCTACTGGGTCGTATTCTGAGCCTGATTCTGACAGATGAGTGACCTCCTCTTCACTATCTGACATACTCAGAAACAAGTAGGCCTGTTCACTAGTGTACTTGCGATTTGCCATTTTGGGCTCTAAATTTAGTAGTACACTAGTGAGATTCACAGGAAAAAAAGCTCCTAGGCTGCTGGCGACTGAATCAAAACGCTACCAAAAAAACTGTTAGCGATCGCAGGGATCAGGCCTGACTCTGCGAACGCTGCAGTTATGTGTGCTTAGTGTTTTGTAAGTGACAGTGATCGATCGATACTGCAGTGGGTGGGCTGGGCTGGGCTGGGCGGAGGGGGAAAACGCAGGTGCTAGCAGGTATCTGGGCTGATCCCGCTAACAATGCGTTTTTTGGAACCCTAAACTGCTGGGACGCTAGTATAGATCTGATCAGATCAGATATTGATCTGTTCAGATACTATACCACTAAGGGAGGTGTATGCTTTGCGCGTGGGTGTTTGCGGTGCTGGCACTAACCTGGGGCGACGCAGACCTTATTTGTCCCTAAAACCTAATTGATATCACCCGCCGGGCGATCAGGGGGTTAAACCGTTATTGGGTAATAAATGGCGGGTGCCCTGACAGTATAAAAAACAAACTAACTAACCAGCGTCACCCGTAACAGTAATACGGTGATCACTGGTGAAAGGGTTAACTAGGGGCAATCAGGGGGTTAAAACCTTTATTAGGTAATATATGGGGGGTACCTGACGCTATATAAAAACCTGACGGGGAACCTAAATAACTAAATAACTAACTGGCTAACCAGCGTCACCAGTGACACTTATACTGTGATCACTGGTGAAAGAGTTAACTCTAGGGGCAATCAAGGGGTTAAAACCTTTATTTAGGTTGTAACATGGGGGTACCTGACCTATAAACCTATTTATAACCTATATAAACCTGGCGGTTACCTAAAAAAAAAAAACTGGCTACCTAGCGGCACCAGTGACACTAATGCAGCGATCAGAAAAACGATCGCTTAGTGACACTGGCAAAAGGGGGTGAAAGGGTTACCTAGGGGGCAATCAAGGGGTTAAACCTTTATGGGGGGGGGGGGGGGGTAGGGGGCTACCTTAGACCTAAAGGGGCCTAAAAATAACTGCCCTGACAGTTATTACAGTCACACTGACACTAAATGCAGTGATCAGTAAATAAATGATCACTGCAATCAGTGACACTGTGACTGGGGGGGCAGGGGGTGATCTGGGGGGTGATCTGGGGGTGACAGGGGGGTGGATTGTGTGCCTATGTGTCCTGGTGTCAGTGTACTGTTGTGCACTTACTTGCTGTGTCTTCACCGCTCGGCGTCCCGGTCAGAAAGACCGACACGAGGAGCGTGACGTCACTTCCCCTTGCCTGTGTTTACAATTACACAGGCAAGGGAGAATGTGATTCGCCAGGAGCGATCGCGAGGGGGTGGCCAGAAACCACTGGCCGTCCCCTCTTCCCGCATCGCTCCTGACACGTTCCCGACCGTCCCCGCCGGCGGAGGGGGGTCCGATCGGACCCCCCAACCGCCTGAAGAATGGCACGTACAGGTACGTCCTTTTGCCTGTACGTGCCATTCTGTTGACGTATATGTACATGGGGCGGTCGGGAAGTGGTTAACTTCTGCAATGCGGAAACCAGCGCGATTCCTGTGGCGGTTCCCGCATCACACCTAAATCACCGGCGGTAACACATTAACATCTGTGAACCTGTGTCAATGTAAAGTTAATGACACCCCAGATCGGTTCCCAGATCGCAAAAGGGTGCAGGAATTGGATCACATGGGTGGGAACACCCATGCGATCTGATTCCAGTGCAGACCAAAAAAAAAGGGTCCAGCACCATTTTGGTGCGAATGCAATGTGATTTCAGTCATACAGTTTGTATGGCTGAATTTGCATCGCACAGACATTGCATGCGATCTGCACAAGCAGTGTGAATCACAAGCAATGTCTGTAATCGCACAAGTGTGAACCCAGCCTAACCGACCTTTTGAAGCGATTTGACCTACGTTCAAAGGCTGTGCAGTGCTTTATGTTTACAAAACATTTGGTCTGTCAAATTTCCCCAAGAATTCACTGGGTCCATGAACCTTCGATATGCAGGATTCCCTGCAAACCCAGTGTAGCAGCAAACCCCAAGCTTATCCCTAGTTAGGTAGATGTAGTATTTATCCAACACGCTGAAGAATAGTTTTTTTTGGAGGTATATGCAAAATGTAATGAACCATTGAGGTTTAAATAGTGATTAATTATTGCTGAACTGGCTCCAGAAAAAGGGAATTCAGGCATGCACCCATGAACTACCTAATGTATTATAGATGCCAAGCAGAAAAGCAACATGCACAAGCTCATGTATATACACTCTTGGGGCTATAAAGATGTAAATGTTATTTGTTCTAGAAGCAGCTTGGACATATAAGAACATAAATCAGGCTTCCCCTGCTGCTGTCCATGGAACTGAATAATTTATAATACTTCTAGACATACTGTACATAGAATATGTACAGTATATGAAGACAAACCACTACACACAAATTGCCTAAATGGGAATAGTACAGCACACAATAAAGCTTCCGATGCTGAATATTTGGGAGCAATACACAAGAATCTAAATCAGAAAATAGCACATACATTAGTATGTATTATAAGACCTTTGTGTCTTATAATACTTTAAAATGTATAATGGCTCAATTTATTTTAACTAGCATTATTCATATATTGCACATTTGCATCTTAGAAAAACATAAATAATAATATACATTATATGTATGTCTTCTATAACAGACATCAATTACCTATAATGGGTGTATGGAATTGGTTTCTTGTACCTATTTATACCTGTCACATCAGTGCACATTTGAGCTTGGAGAGGTGCTATAAGGACCACAAGCATCCTCATTTACATTAGGGGAGGAAATAGTACAAATTCTTGACATTACATTGGTGAACTAGAACAATAGTTTGTTTTTGTTAAGGAGTCTGGAAAAGGGCAGGTGTAAATGGCACCGTTATCAAGAAGTATTTAAATAATGGAACTGTACCAAAGCTCCCAACTGTCCCTGATTTTGAGGGACTGTTGACCAACAAGCTGCCTATACAGATAAGGGACATCTGTAGATAAAAACAAACTGTGCAGCATTGACCAAAGTTGAATAATGTCCTTGCTATAGGTGTAGACAATTTACATACCTCATAAAACATGACCTGAAAACTCCCAGGACGTTGCTAAGTGAGGCCTAGTCATTACTGCTCACCTTCACCATCACAGGTGTGGGCTCTTAAATGCTGAGCTCAGAGCTACTACATCAGCAGAGAGAGTGCATGTGAGGAGGTTTGAATCAGACATAAATCTCACATCTGTGTTGGAGGAGGTGAGCAGTAATGACTAGGCATCACTTAGCAATGTCCTAGCAATGTCCTGGGAGTATTCCAGATAGGCCCCTTTCACACTACCGCGACTTCAAAGTCATGCAATTTTGATGCGATTTTTAAGCAATTTCAGGGAATGCCTGTGTAACTCGCATCAAAGTCGGACCAAAGTAGTGCAGGGACTACTTTGAAGTCAGTACGACTTGAAGTCGTATTAATGAATGAATGAATGAATAACTTGTATAGCGCTACAATGCGAACTGAATCGCCTCAAGGCGCTGTTGACGTTTGGTTATCAGCTTCTAGAAGAGGTAGGTCTTGAGTTTCTTCCTGAAGGCCTGATGGTTTTCTTCCATGCGAATGTCGGTTGGTAGAGCGTTCCATAGCCGAGGTCCCTGGACAGCGAATCTCCGTTCCCCCTTTGATTTGTAGCGGGATTTAGGAATGAGGAGAAGATTTTGATTAGCCGATCGAAGACTACGATTCGGTGTATAGTGTTTTATTTTCTCGCGAAGGTATTGCGGAGCGTTTCCATGTGCGCATTTGTGGGTGAGGCAGAGGGTCTTGAATGCGATCCGATTCCTTACGTTTAGCCAATGTAGGTTCCTCAGGGAAGGGGAGATGGATTCCCAGGGTTTTTTCCCTGTTATCAGCCTTGCCGCCGTGTTTTGGATAAGTTGTAAGCGCGCAAGTTGATATTGGGGTAATCCTATGTAAAGGGAGTTAGCGTAGTCAAGTCGAGAATTGATGACTGTTCCAACTACCACTGCTTTGTCCTCCTTTGGAATGAAGGGGAGGAGTCTGCGTAGCAGGCGGAGCAGATGGTGAGAACCACTGACCACTGCTCCTATTTGGGCATCCATTGACATTTCAGAGTCAAAAATGACTCCGAGACTCTTAGCCTTGGTCCTTGGGGCGATGGTCTGTCCAAAGATGGTAGGAGGTGTCCAAGGGATCTTGGTTCGGGGGTTATGCTTTGCATGTAGAATAAGAAGTTCTGTTTTTGATTCATTAAGTTTGAGGGAGCTAGTGGTCATCCAGTCGTCTATCATAGAGAGGCATTTTCCTAATTGCTGATGATGGTCTTTTTGTCCGGTGATACGAAAATATAATTGAGTGTCGTCTGCGTATGAGTGGAAGCAGAGGTCTGATCTTCTGATGATGTTGAGGAGTGGGCGGATGTAGATGTTGAAGAGCACTGGCGACAAGGGTGATCCTTGAGGGACTCCACAGGAGATTGCCCGGGTTTCAGAGGTGAAAGCTCCTAGTTTCACCGTCTGAGAGCGATTTCCTAAGAAGGATGCGAACCATTGTAGATCTGAGCCAGTGACTCCTGCTACTTCTGTGAGGCGGATGAGTAGAGTGTTGTGGTCCACAGTATCAAACGCTGCACTGAGGTCCAACAGTACCAGGAGACATGATTCTCCGTCATCCGCTGCTTCGAGGGCGTCGTCCCAAATCTTCAGGAGTGCGGTTTCTGTCCCATGGCCTGGGCGGAATCCTGATTGTAACGGGTCCAGGAATAATATGAATAGTAGTCATTGGAAACCATAGGGAACGACTTGTCATACGACTTTGCAGTCCCAAGTCGTTGGACAAGTCGTACAAGTGTGAGAGGGGCCTTAGACTTCATTATATATGTAAATGGCCTTCACCTATAGCAAGGGTATTACTCAGCTTTAGTCAGAGCCCCACAGTTTGTTTTTATCTACAAACACCCCTTATCAGCATAGCCAGTTTAGATTTTTAGTCGGACTAACCATTTAAGTTATAAAATTACATTTATGTGAATATTTTTATAGCCATCTATGAATATATATACTAATATTATTTGTGACTAGTTCAAAGTCTTATAAGTATACAGCGGCTTATCCAATGGCAATGATCAGACGTGCCCATATAAATGCAGATTAGTAATTTTTACCAAGTGACAGTGAATTTATCAATAACAGATCAATTTGGATAAAGACGTAAAAAATTCCCTCATCCCTATTTGAATGGCTAGTAATATATGATCTAATGTGCACAGTCTAACATTTTCCCTGACATGTACCAATTGTAGCTAAGATAGACTCTACATGACTGTAACTGTAATTCATTTGGAATAGTAAAGGTCCTGTTCCCATATAATAAATAAACAAATGCATATAAATGGAATACCTGCCTTTCAGTGAATGGTAGTTACTTTCGCAAACATATATTGTATCATCTACATGTGGCAGAGTCCAAGACTAATGAACAAATGTTTAAAAGAAATTAAATATTGTTTACCTGTAGACTAATGCCCCGTACACACGGTCGGAAATTCCGACCACAAAATCCGACGGATTTTGTCCGACACTGTTGTTGCATACACACGGTCGGACAAAGTTGTCAGAAAATCTGATCATTCTGAACGTGGTGACGACGGAACTATGTAGAGGCTAGTAGCCAATAGCTTTGGTCTTGTAATGTGATCTGAGCATGCGTGGCACTTTGTTCGTCGGAATTTGCTACACACGATCGGAAAAAGTCCGATCGGACTTTGTTGTCGAAAAATTTGAGAGCAGGATCTAAAAAATTTTCCCTCTGAATTTCCGACGGAAAAAATGTCTGATGGAGCCCAAACACGGTCGGATTTTCCGACAACATGGTCCGATAGGACTTTTTCCGTCGGAGGTTCCGACCGTGTGTACGGGGCATTAGACTTTAACTTGGATTCCAAATTATTGCTCTAAAACTCATCCTAAATTTTAACCATTACTTACCCTCAAATTCTCCTCAAACTCAGCTATAAGTAGTGATATTATTGCAGAAAATAATATGTTATCAGAGCGATCCTTACCATCAGAAAAACACTAAAGTTAATATTACTGTATCACTCAAAATTGTATTCAGCTAAACAAATCTAAGCTGCAATATATCAACCAGGAATATTGGTATGTGTTATAGTGTATACTGTATACAGAGAGAGTATGGGGGGGGATCAGTCATAGGAAAGTAAAGTATGACCTCAGATATCAAAAAATGTACTACTTTTCTATCCATGAAATATAGAACTCCCTACCTGATATAAGTGTTGTACCCAAATAAGACAAATAATGTTTTGTGTATTATCTACTTGAAAATACATTGTATTTGAATCAGCTCTTATATATGTATTTTTGTTAATGTATTTGATTTTGGTATAAATACATTTTAAACACATGAATTTGTTATACAATCGTTTTTCTATCATCTAACCTATAGCTCAAGGCTTACTGGATGGCAAGTGTTCTTTTTGTGTTTTTCATTTCACAAATGAAATAGTTGAGAGCGGAATTCTGCATTCTTCCCCATGCTGTTGGGAAGCAGACTTACAATGCGGATGGTTTAGCTTTTTTATTAAAGTCTGCTTTCAGGACTTTCGGTCACAGAGGAGATACTGTGAGTGACTGTTCATAATCCACTAAAGTTTCAACTCTTTTAAGCTGAAAGGCAGCCAAAACCAAAAATAAAATCTTTTTTTTGCACCACTTCTGAAAAGGGGCAACTTTGATGTTGAATTTCCCATGGCAAGCTTGAGTATAAAAGTAATTCTAAACCCAAGACGAAGAATTTTTATGTTTAATATGTATAGCAGCTAGAGATGGGCGAATGGTTCGGCCCGAGCATAAGTTTGGCAAACACCAAACAATATGCAGTGTTCTGGACAAATTCGAAAGCCGACGGAACACCGTTAAAGTCTATGGGACACTAACATGAAAAATCAAAAAAAGTGCTAATTTTAAAGGCTTATATGCATGTTATTGTCATAAAAAGTGTTTGGGGACCCGGGTCCTGCCCCAGGGGACATGTATCAATGCAATTTTTTTTTTTCTTTTAAACAGACATTTTTCCGGGAGCAGTGATTTTTTTTTAATGCTTAAAATGAAACAATAAAGATAAAATAATCCTTTAAATGTGGTGCCTGGGGGGTGTCTATAGTATGTCTGTAAAGTGGTGCATTTTTCCCATGTTTAGAACAGTACCACAGCAAAAATGACATTTCTAAAGGAAAAATTGTCATTTAAAACTGATCGTGGCTGTAATGAATTGCCAGGTCTCGGCAATATAGATAAAACTCATTGAAAAAATGCCCCCCCCAGTCCATTACCAGGCCCTTTGGGTCTGGTATGAATATTAAGGGGAACCCCAAACCAAAAATTAAAAAAAATGCACGGGGGCCCCCCCCAAAATCCATACCAGACCCTTATCTGAACATGCAACCTGGCAGGCCGCAGGAAAAGAGGGGGGACAAGAGAGCGCCCCCCCCCCCTGAACCATACCAGGCCACATGCCCTCAACAAAATATTTTTATTTTTTAATAAAGGACTTGTCCCAAGCTGTCTCTTGTCTTTTTTACAATTTTTGACACTTTTTTGTGAAATGGGGTACAGTTACCAATTCACATAGGGGGGGGTGGGATCTGGGGGTTCCCTTGTTAAAGGAGGCTTCCAGATTCCGATAAACCCCCTGCCCGCATACCCCCACAACCACTTGGCAAGGGTCGTGGGGATGAGGCCCTTGTCCCCATCAACATGGGGACAAGGTGCTTTAGGGGCTACTTCAAACCACCCTCCCCATGTTGAGGGCATGTGGCCTGCTACGGTTCAGGAGGGGGGCGCTCTCTTGTCACCCCCTCTTTTCCTGCAGCCTGCCAGGTTGCGTGCTCGGAAAAGGGTCTGGTATGGATTTGGGGGGGACCCCTACGCCATTTTTTTTTTATTTGGCACAGGGTTCCCCTTAATTTCCATATCAGACCTGAAGTGCCTGGTAATGGACTGGGGGGGGGACCCCATGCCGCTTTTTTCAATTCGTTTTATCTAAATTGCCGAGACCCGACAATTCATTACAGCTGCGATCAGTTTTAAAAAACAATTATTCCTTTAGAAATGTAATTTTGCTGTGGTACTGTTCTAAACATGGGGAAAATTGTTGCTTTAACTGACAATTGCGCAGTTGTGTGACATTGTACCCAAACAAAATTGATGTCTTTTTTTTCCCACAAATAGAGCTTTCTTTTGGTGGTATTTGATCACCTCTTATTTTTTGCGCCATAAACAAAAAAAGAGTGACAATTTTGAAAAACAACAAAATTTTTTACTTTATGATATAATATATATCCAAAAAAAGTAAAAAAATGAATTTATTCATCAAGTTAGGTCATTATGTATTCTTCTACATATTTTTGGGGAAAAAAATCCAGATAAAAGTATATTGATTGGTTTGCGCAACAGTTTTAGCATCTACAAAATAGGGTATAGATTTAGGGACTTTATTGTTTTTACTGGTAATGGTAGCGATCTGCGATTTTTAGCGGAACTGTGACATTGCGACGGAAAAATCGGACCCTAAGTGACAAATTTTGGGGACCAGTGACACCAATACAGTAATCAGTGCTAAGAAAATGCCCTGATTAATGTATAAATGACACTGGCAGGGAAGGGGTTAACACTAGGGGCGATCAAATAGTTAACTGTGCTCCCTGGTTGTGTTCTAACTGTGTTGGGGATGGGCTCACTGGGACAATACAGAGATTGCTGTTCCTGATTACTACGAACAGCCGATCTCAGTGTTGTCCCCTGTCAGAACGGGGATCTGCCTTGTTTACATAGGCAGATCTCCAACATCGAGTCCGTCAGACCTGCACGCAGCAGGCGTGCGCACCCACAGTATCTCTTGCACAAAACGGAGTACAGGTATGTGGTTTCATGCAGCTGGGCAGTATATGTGCGGTGGGTGGTCCGGAAGAGGTTAAAAAAAAATACAGCCTCCAACCTCCCCTTATAGCCGTCCAAGCACACTCCTTTATTTCTAGATGGTAAAATAAAAAAAACAAAGACAAACATATACAACCTATCTCATAAATTATACTTTCTATATTATCCATATATCTTATCTGATCTTGCCTTACAATGAGTTATATCTTATCCATCTACTGTATATGACTTATATGTATACATTTTATCTTTATATATACTTTTTTCTTTTTTTTCTTTTTCTTAAAAAAAAAAATTAGCCTCCAACCTCCCACTATAGCCAGCCAAGCAGACTCCTTTATTTCATTTTACAACCAAAGTTTTCATTTATTCTTTCTTTCTAGATGGTAAAAACTCCGGCCTCTGACCTCCCCTTATAGCCGGCCAATCACACTCCATTATTTCTAGATGGTAAAACAAAAAAACGAAGGCAAACATACTACAACTTAGAAAATACTCTCTATCTAATCTTATCTTATTTTATTTTTAATTCAATTTTTTTTCCATTTTTTTTTTAAGCTATCTTATCAGTATATCTATCTTATTATTACTGACATGCATGCTTACCTACATACTTGGTAATATCTACATACTTGTGATATCTTATCGTATCTTACCATATCATATCATATAATATAACACTTATGTTATCTTATCTCATCTAGCTATCTTGTCTTTAAATCAAATGTTTGTTTATTTTTTACTATTTTTTAACTTATCTCATCATTATATCTATATACATTCATACATTCATACTTACCAACATACTTACCTACAAAACTCGACATATTTGTATCTTGTATATTTTTATCTTGTCTTATCTTATCTAATCTTAAATATAACGTCTATATTATACATCTATCTTATATTTATATAAGGAAATTATTCACCTTATCTTTAAATCTAATTTGGTTTTGTAAAAAAACAAAGACACATATATACAACTTATCTCATAATATACTTTCTACCTTATCCATCTATCTTAGCTTATCTTGCCTTACAATATAACTTCTATCTTATCCATCTATATCTTTATGTATACATCTTATCTTTATATATACTTTTTTTTTAATCCAGCCTCCAACCTCCCCCTATAGCCGACCAAGCACACTCCTTTACAACCAAAGTGTTCCTTTATTCTTTATTTCTAGATGGTAAAAACTCTGGCCTCCGACTTCCCCTTATAGCCGGGTAAAGCACATTCGATTATTTCTAGATGGTAAAACAAAAAAACAAAGGCAAACATACTACAACTTATAAACTTTTTCGAGCCATTCAGAGGTGGACTTTCTGTTGTGTTTTCAGATCAGTCTTGCTGCATAACCCAAGTGTGCTTGAGCTTGAGGTCTGGAACTGATGGTCTGACATTCTCCTTCAGAATTTTCTGGTAGAGCGCAGAATTCATGGTTCTCTCAATGACGGCAAGTTGTTCAGGTCCAGAAGCTGCAAAGCAGCCCCAGACCATTACACTACCACCACCATGTGTGACTGTTGGTATAATGTTCTTGCATGCATGCAATGCATGAATCTATCCATTTGTCATATGGGGGTGGCATGACAGAGGGGGCGGCGCCTGTGCACCCTTAATGGATGCACTGCCACTGATCTTATCTTATCTTACAGTATCTTATCATATAATACAACACTTATCTTATCTAGCTATCTTATCTTTAAATCTATTTATATTAACTATCTTAACAGTATACCTATATACATCCATACAGTACTTACCAACATACTTACCTACAAAACTCTACATATTTACTTATGGGGTAAGTGTGGGTTTCACTTACCATATCATTCTCTATGTAATATCTTATTGTATCTTATCATATAATATAACACTTATCTTATTGCATCTTATCTTATCTAGCTATCTCATCATTGAATCACATTTTTTTTACTTTTTTCTTATCTTATCAGTATATCTATATACATTCATACTTACCAACATACTTACCCACAAAACTCTACATACGTACATTGGGATGAAGGAGGGTGCCACTTTTAGTTTCTTGAGGTCATCACCGTTGATATCCCTGAAGAAAGGATGACCTCTAATATCACCATTCATCCCCAGACACAGATTGTGTGTTTCAATCAGAAGCTGAAAAGGTAGAGAAAAAAGGATTAAACTCTCTGTTCAGCCATTTGTACCTCTGATTCTCCTCTCCCACACACACTGTCTAGTCATAGTTTAATATAACAGAACTCCAACAACTGACAGCAAATAATCATTAGAAATTACAGTGACCCCTTATGGTACATTTGGCCCACGTGTACTGCAGCGGGTTAGACAGAAGCCAGCTGTTCGGCCAGCTTCTGTCAAAGGGGCATGACCGAAAAAGTTCTGCCAACCGGCTCACGTTTGATCGCTGACTGGAGTGTTCTGATGGGGTGAGTTTACATCTATGTGGGGCACATTGGAGCATGGATATATCAACGTTTCTTTATTGCCTTTGACAATTGTTTTTACTGCAGCTGCATTGGTATTGTGCCTATCACGTTACTGTTTATTACATCTGTTGGCACTTGGTTTAATATTTTTTTTTTCAGTTTAACAAGTTGCTTAAAAAATTTAATGAACTTAAACAGAAGGATAAAACTCTTGGAAGAACAGGGGGGTGAATATAAGTTTGTCATCTTAGAAAATACACTTGTTCATGAGAAGATAACAACCTTAGGTGCTCCACCGTGCAAACTCTTCTATGGTGGCTTTCTAGAGATCAAATCTGTCTGCGGAAGATTCATGTGATGTGGCGTTATCTGATGACTAAAATGAACATATGTAAATGACATACCTTTTTGATGAGATCGTCCAAATCATGGTCCAAGCCATATGTTGATAAAATGGAGGATTCAAACCAGGGGGGTGATTGGCCAGTTGCAATGGCAAACAACGTAGCTTCTAAAGAGCACCAATCCACCACTGTGTTGTAGGGCTTTCTAGCAACTATCTGTCAAGAAAAGAGAGATAAGATGTGTAAGTTTTGCCATATTACACAAATTATCATAGCAGGCAACAACTACAATATGGTAATGATCTTTAGATGTGATCATATCTATTATAAAGCCTGCTCTTTCTGAATGTTACAGTTAGGGCTCGTTTATACTTGGGGCTGGGGGTTCGGTAAAAACAGAAGGTTAAGGCTTGTTTTTTCCGCTCCCTTAAGCTGCAAAGGCAGCTGGATTGGGGTATACACATAATTTGAGCATGGCAACACAGATTGCTATTCAGAGATGTGGCATTGATGGCCAAAAGTTTAAACATTGCCTCAGGAAAAGTTCCTTAACTATCGTATTTATCGGCGTATAACACTCACCTTTTCCCCCTGAAAATCGTGGGCAAATCAGGTGTGCCTGTTATATGCTGATTTCTGGCTGCCTCAGAAGGGCTCGTGGGACATCATGTGTGTGTTATATGCTGA
Source organism: Lithobates sylvaticus (assembly GCA_028564925.1). Classification (NCBI taxonomy): domain Eukaryota; kingdom Metazoa; phylum Chordata; class Amphibia; order Anura; family Ranidae; genus Lithobates; species Lithobates sylvaticus. The sequence goes on from CM053029.1 coordinate 528,857,318, forward strand.
TTTCTGGCTTCCTCGGAGTGGAAGGAGGGGGCGAGCACTGCCGGATTACACAGAGCCGCAATCTCCTGTGCACCTAGTGCTCAGTCACACAGTCCCGCATCCTGGCCTGGCATTGGACAAGTGTTCTGTCTATCATATGAGCCGGGCCAGGAGGTGGGACTGTAAGTGACTGTGATCGCCATGTACACAGGAGATGGTGGCTCTGTGTAGTCTGGCACAGGTGAGGCTGCAATTATGGGCAAAGGCGAGGCTGCAGATGGGCACTGAGCAGGCTGCATTGATGGGAAATGGTGAGGCTGCAGATGACCACTGAGCAGGCTGCATTAATGGGCAATGGTGAGGCTGCATATGGGCACTCACCAGGCTGCAATGGTGAGGATGCATATGGGCACTGAGCAGGCTGCAATGGTGAGGCTGCATATGGGCACTGAGCAGGCGGCAATGATGGGCAATGGTGAGGCTGCATTGGTGGGCACTGGTGAGGCTGCAGATGGGCACTGATAAGGCTGCATTGATGAGCTGTGACCCTTATTTTGCTACAAAGTTCTTTATTTAAAAAAAAAAAATTCCTGAAACTTCCTTGTGCATGTTATACGCCGATAAATACGGTAGTTTGCCTCTCACACCTGTTTATTCCCTATGGACCAGAGCAATTTTTACATTTCTGCTATGGACATGTTTATTCAGCAATAACTTTATCATTACTAAGAAGGTAACACAAACAAGGATTTCTTTTCTTGATATTGTCTTGCAATCTTGATTTTTAATTGAACAAGCATTAGATAAGAAAGGTGAGTCAGGTTTTGCTAGTGGGTAGTAAGAAACCTAACAGAAAATTGCCATTTTCTTTACTAGACCTCTCAGTTACCAGATTCCTAATCCATGTGATTAGAGAAACACTCCACTCCTAACAATATAAACAGTGCTGACAAAGTAAGTAGGAATAACAGGACTTTCCTTTGGGGCGGCATATCCATTGTGCCTGCAAAGCCCTGTCCACGCCTCTTTGACTCTTCTCCAAAGTCAGCAATCCTTACATCGTCATCTTCGCCAATCAAGATATTCTCCCTCTTTATATCTCTGTAAATAGAAATGCATTATCGTTAATCTCTTTATTCACACCGAGGCAGTCCTTTGAGATTCATTAAGGCATATGTGTTGACGCAAATTATGTCACAGATTAAAGTGCATTGCAAAGTAGCAGTTCATATATTTGTATATGCTGCCAATACACCACCACAGACCATATATTTGTATAGGCTGCCAATACACCATAACATACCATATATTTGTATAGGCTGCCAATACACCACAACAGGTCATATATTTGTATAGGCTGCCAATACAACACAACAGACCATATATTTGTATAAGCTGCTAATATATCACAACAGACCATATATCTATATAGGATGCCAATAAACCACAACAGACCCTATCTTTAAAAAGGCTGCCAATAAACCACAACTGACCTTAAATTGGACATGCACCATTTTTCTCGACAGGGTGCAACAATGCATGGTAATGCACTACCCCGCAAAGTGGTGTGCTGCAATGCATTGGTGTTGCAGGAGCACTGCCTTGAACATTAATCGGTGATGCATTAACGTGTGTATGCTCCTTTACAATGAATTTCATGTCCAATACACATAGATTTATATTAGACTTGGTTTGTGCTGTTGCGAGATGTGCCCAGTAACACACTGAGGGTATTTACTAAAACTGGTGCAGTCAGAATCTGATGCAGCTGTGCATGGTAGCCAATCATCTTCTAACTTCGTTTTTTTTTAACCACTTGACCACTGGGCACTTAAACACCCTTAATAACCAGACTCAGCTTTCGTTGCTCTCACATTTTGAATGACAATCACTCAGTCATACAACACTGTACCCATATGAAATTTTTGTCCTTTTTTTCATACAAATAGAGCTTTCTTTTGGTGGTATTTAATCACGGTTGGGTTTTTTATTTTTTGCGCTATAAAAGAAAAAAGACTGTGAATTCGGTAAAAAAATTAATTTTTCTTTGTTTCTGTTATAAAATTTAGCAAATTTGTAATTTTTCTTGATACATTTTGGCCAAAATTTATACTGCTACATATCCTTGGTAAAAATAAGTACAAATTGGGGTATATTATTTGGTTTTTGTGAAAGTTATAGAGTCCACAAGCTATGGTGCCAATATCTGAAAATTGATCACACCTTAAGTACTGACGGCCTATGTAATTTCTTGAGACCCTAACAAGCCAGGAAAGTACAAATACCCCCCAAATGACCCCCTCCAAGGAGTATGGCGATACCACATGTGTGAGACTTTTACACAGCATGGCCACATACAGAGGCCCAACATGCAGGGAGCACCATCAGGTGTTCTGGAGCACCCAGGACAATTCTGACATTTCTCTCCTACATGTAAAAATCATCATTATTTGCTAGAAAATTACATAGAACCCCAAAACATTATATATGTTTTTTTAGCAAAGACCCTAGAGAATACAATGGCGGTCATTGCAACTTTTTATCTAGCATGGTACTTGCGCAGCAATTTTTCGAACGCGTTTTTTTGGGAAAAAAAAGTTTTGTGCTTTACAAAAAACAAAACTGTAAATTTAGTCCAAAGTTTTTGCATAATGTGAAAGATGAAATTACGCTGAGTAAATAGATACCTAACATGTCACCCTTCAAAATTGCAGACGCTCGTGGAATGGCGCCATACTTAGCTACTTAAAAATCCCCATAGGCGGCGCTTTAACATTTTTTACTGGTTACATGTTTTGAGTTACAGAGGAGGTCTAGGGCCAAAATTATTGTTCTCGCTCCAACGTTCGCAGCGATACCTCACATGTGTGGTTTGAACACCGTTTTCATATGTGGGCGGGACTTACGTATGCGTTCGCTTCTGCATGCGAGCACACGGGGACAGGGGTGCTTTAAATTTTTTTATTGTTGGGTATGGCAGAGTATGGCAGATTATTGCTGGGTATTGCAGAGTATGGCAGGGTATAAAAAGATATCCAAAGCCTTGAATATGCCAGTCAGTACTCTTTAATCACTTACTAAGAAGTGGAAAATTTGGGGAACTCTTGATACCAAGCCAAGGTCAGGTAGATCAAGCAAGATTTCAGCCACAACTGCCACAGGAACTCCATAGTTTATCCAATATACTGCCATCTAGTGGCAAAAATAAGTACAAAAGAGCAAGGCATATGGAAATGTAATGTTTGCTGTCAAACAGGACCCCCAGTGGTCAAAAAGCATTATATTAAAATGTCATAATCATTGCCAAGCTTCAAATGATACAGGTAGCCCTCTCTGTTAAAATATAACTAACGACAAAAACTTTCTTGGTAAGTTTTGGACAGAATAGAGAGGAATCTTTCTTAAATCTGTAGAAGAATTAAAACAAGATTCGTATGACTGACCACTAACTTTCAACATGTCATGGTGTGGATGATCATTGGTTGTAGCCTGACTTCTACTGATTCTCCATTATTCTTAAGAGAGTGGTTAATTGATCATTTTGCTTGTTAGTTTTAGCTGATTAGCCAGTTTACTACTACTGTTTTAGAAACTGAGGCACCATTATTAAAGGGTTATATATAATACATCTAAACAGCTCTGCAATAATAAACTATAGAATCTATTTAATTTAGACCAGAGTTGATCTTTAACCACCTCACGCCCGCCGGCTCTCATTCTGGGAGGCCGTCATATGACGTCCACCCAGAATGACTGCTATTGCGTGGCCGCGGGGGTGCGCATTGTGGCAATCAGTGCTGCGGTGTGTCAGTCAGACACACCGCTACACCGATCTCGGTAAAGAGCCTCTGACGGAGGCTCTTTACCACATGATCAGCCATGTCCAATCACGGCTGATCATGATGTAAACAGGAAGAGCAGTTCAACGGCTTTTCCTCACTCGTGTCTGACAGACGCGAGTACAGGAGAGCCGATCGGCTGCTCTCCTGACAAGAGGGGTCTGTGCTGATTGTTTACTAGCACCAGGACCACCAGGGATTGGCACCACCCTGGACTGCCCAGTATGCCACCCTAGACCACCAGGGAAATGCCAATCAGTTCCCAGGCAGCTGCCAATTAGTGCCCATCCCCAATGCTTGCCAGTGCCATCAGTGATGCCTATCAATTCCATCTATCAGTGCCCAGCAGTGCCGCCTATCATTGCCCATCAGTGCCCAGCAGTGCCACCTATCAGTGCCACCCATAAGTACCCATCAGTGCAGCCTTCCAGTGCCCATCAGTGTCGCCTATCAGTGCCCATCAGTGCCACTCATGAGTGCCCATCAGTGCCACCTATCAATGCCGATCAGTGCTGCATATCGGGGCCAACCATCAGTGCCACCTACCAGTGCCCATCAGTGCAGCCTATCAGTGCCCATTGCCAGTGCCAGTCAGTGCTCATCAGTGCCACCTCATTGGTGCCACCTTATCAGTGCCTGTCAGTGCCACCTTATCAGTGCCCATCAGTGAAGGAGAAAACTTACTTATTTACAAAGTTTTATAACAGAAACAAAAGAAAAAAAATTATCAAAATTTTAGGTCGCAGAGGTGATCAAATAGCACCAAAAGAAAGCTCTATTTGTGGCAACAAAATGATAAAAATTATGTTTGGGTACAGTGTAGCATGACAGTGCAATTGGCATTTAAACAGTGACAGTGCTGAAAGCTGAAAGTTGGCTTGGGCAGGAAGGGGGTGTAAGTGCCTGGTATTGAGGTGGTTAAGTGTGCCTATCACTATTCTTGTTTATAATGAAATAATATTCACAAGGGCAAAAAGTTAAAGTACCCTAAGCTCAGGCCTGGAAGGTTGTCATCATTGGATACAATTAATTTAGAAAGCTCGGACTCTGGCTGACATTCTCTGACTTTTGCTGGCAACATTCATCTCATGTATAACACAGAGAATATGATGTCGCTGAAAGCTTCACCTAACAAATGTCAAAGAAAGTTTCAATTACAGCAGGGTAATTCTTTTGGTTAATGTGCAGCAAAATATGCCACAAATGATTCTTAGAAATGCCCCCGGATAAACTTTCTTTGTTAAATGCTGCATTTATTGAATGCATTTTAATGCCTGCATTGCTTTTGCAGAAGGGCAAGAGAAATAAAAAATAATGTGTTTTGGTATATTTGTGGCCCAGTAAAAAGTAGTGTAGTAAAATAGTAAAATAGTAGTAAATGTAGTAAAATGTAGTAAAAAAAAAAGTGTTGAGCAACAATTTGTAGCGTCGTCCTATTTTTTTAAACATAATATGAAGGCTGTGGAGAGATAAGTAACATTGTAATGCTTATGTCATGCCGTAGCTCTTTTAGGGCATGTGTCTTTCAAAAGGGTCATCTGGTTCAGTTGTAAGCCCTAAGATCATCCGCAAAGTTTAAAGAATAGCTAAATTTTTTTTTTTTTATAAAGTCAGAAATTGTAGCCACAAAGTACCACTGAGGAGCCCATGTATTATGCCATTAAAACAGCTCAGAGATGCAACTCTTTCAGAAAATGCTGTATGCAGTCAAGGGCCCTAGTAAATATAAGTAAACTACAACTTTGTAAAATGTTCATAAATTTTATTTTAATACCCGTTTTCTTTTGTTGTTGTTTTTTTCTTTTTTTGGTCTGTTTCCCCAGTGGATACATTCACCCATCTAGTTACACTGGTGACCATTTTACTCTGAGACAGAATATGAGAAGAAATCCAAAACTTTTGTGTTATCACTTCAACAAATGAATCAAACTTCCAATGAGGATATATGTTCCATAGTTTCATAGTTAGTAAGGTTGAATAAAGACATCAGTCCATCCAGTTCAACCTGAGTGAGTGTCTACAATTGTCCCTATCCATGTACATTGCACACTCACATCGGTCCCTCGGAGGGAATGCTGATGTGTGGTTGTGTCACGTAGAGCAGTAGTACGTATCGGTCTAAACTGAGGAAAAAAATTATTTTTTTATATATTTTTTGGGGATATTTATTATAGCAAAATTAAAAAATATTGTTTTTTTTTTAAACTTGTCCCTCTTCTTTTGTTTATAGCACAAAAAAAATAAAAACTGCAGAGGTGATCAAATACCACCAAAAGAAAGCTCTATTTATGGGGAAAAAAATGATAACAATTTTGTTTCAGTACAGTGTTGTATGACTGCGCAATTGTCATTCAAAATGTGACAGCACTGAAAGCTGAAAAATGGCTTGGGCAGGAAGGGGGTGAAAATGCCCTGTATTGAGGTGGTTAAGGGTCCCAAATACTTACAGATGCACCGCCATGGAGGATAGAATAGCCTCGGGCAAGAAGGGGGTGAAAATGCCCTGTATTGAGGTGGTTAAGGGTCCCAAATACTTACAGATGCACCGCCATGGAGGATAGAATAGCGAGTTGATCCTGGTTAGGGAGATAAATGTTAGCCAGCGTGAATATTGTTTGCATGTACTTTAATTTCAAGATCAAGTAGCGCCCTAATGAATCGATAGTCTAGGACCTCCGGGTGAAGGAGTTATGGAATGCTATTGAGACTCCCTTCGAGCGGAGGGATTCGTGCTATGAGGTGCTTCAATAATATTAGTGATATTAAACAATCCGGATATAACTTGAAACTTCTGTTGGATCTTTATAGTAAGAGAGACCGCTTACCGGATCAGGTGGATCGTAAATTATAGAGATCAAACTCGCTCAGCAATAGGTCATTCAGCCTGTGAGCATTCCTCCTGTCCTGGGACTCCACTTGAGCCGATATCACTCCTGATATAGCGGACGGTAGTTCTGATGTAATATTTCTTAAAAAAGCACTGGCAGATCCTCCCGTATGGTCCTCCACATTGGAATATGTTTACCAGATAAGAAGAAAAAGAGGCTTCATGGTGCTCTAAATACACCAGAAGTTTCAAGTTATATCCGGATTATTTAATATCACTAATATTATTGAAGCACCATATGGACTTGAACACACACAGTATTTAATTTGTATTCATTTTTGTGTTTTTGGTTGCGCAATTTGATTTCTTTCCACAAAGGGAAATGCTGAATATTCAGGCTATTTAAGTTGCAGCACCTGACACACTGCTATTTACACGAATTAAAATTTTTTTTTTTTGCACCTTAAATCACATAATTTATTACTGATTTATTCAGTCATTTTTTCATACATTCTTTTCACTATTTTCTTTACATTCAAGATTTGAGGCAGCACAAATATTCTACTTTATACCATAAAGATAATAGTGGCAGCAGAGAGCAAAAATCTGTCAGCACGATTAAGCTTTTTTTTTTATGAAAAAGGGGATCAGACAGTGGTCCGAAGCGGATAGTAGCCTGATAAGTAGCGCTGAAGTAGATTACATCAAAAAATAATAAATAATAAAAAATCATAAGAATATCCTAGACAGATATAACTAAACAAATGACCCCACGTGGTAAATGATGTAAAGTGTCCTGAATGGGAAAAAAATATTTTTTCACTAAAAATTGAAGATGACCTTCAAACAATATAGTGCACAAAATATATATAAACAAAAAAGTGCTACAGTGTTCATAAGTGTTCATAAAAATATGAAGCGAAAAATAACTGCAAGTGAAAAGAAACACAAATAATTGGTGCTCCTGTGACAAAGCCGTGTATCTTCACAAAAGTAAATAATCGATCAATCTTCCACCACACCGTTGTGCTCAAAAGTGTCCACTCCCATAGGAAACTCACTCACCGAATGTCGTTGCCCACACTCACGTGTAAGGCTAACTAGCATAAACACTCTCCCACACTCGGTCAGCGTTCCTCCAATATTTTCTCCAGTATTGTCAACTTTAGTGAGAACGCAGTGTTCCATATGCAAATACACAAATGTGCTCCAATAGTGTATTATTGCAAATTTATTAAAAATAGCCCACACTTCAAGCTTCAAACATTAAACTCACATTTTAAAAGAATAAAATAAGCAGAATAGGATCACAAAAACGCCACAGCAGGCGGACCTGAGGTGCTTGCAAAACCACCCTGTAGTTCTCACCCTCCACCGTTATTGGTACGCCTCAATTTTTCCAACGCAGCTAGTGGGGACAAGTGGTTCATGCAGATGCTAGAATCGAATGCCGCTAAGCCACGCCCCCGACATGTTTCGTCACTTCCTGGACTTATTCATGGGGTTGGCCGAGCGGTCAGTCACTAGGGAATATGTACCCTCCCCTCCCTCCCCATTGGTGGAATGTGTAATTCTGTTTAACTTCAGTGGGTTAGTCGCTGTAGGTCTAGCCACTCCCACTTCTCAGTTAACCCAATCAGATGATCCAAACCTCCCCCCTCGTAATGAGTAGTAAGGGCAATCCATCCCATCTTACGGTATAAGTCTTCCTAGTAGTGAAGCCGTCAGATCGTCACCATAGATCCAAGTGCGCATGCGCGCATCCTCAGACCCGATAGGTGCGCGGATGATCCACCCATCAGAGCATCACACCGCACCGCCCGTATCAGAGCGTTCTGACGTCGGAGCGTCCTCATCCGGCCATTGCGCATGCGCGATCCTCGCTAATCCCGCCATCCGATAGGTGGACGAATCCTCCAATCCGATAGCTCTACTGGGGTATAAGGAACGTGATGATTACATAGCACCAGCGCCACCTTGTGTGCCGTCCAACTCATGACAAATCGTGGCAAACAACATCCTTATTCCAAGACCTACTAGAACCAAAGGTAGCATACATACACCTCAGATCCTCCTTGTTACATTTCCATAACCAGCAAGATCCTAATGGTTACATAGAGCAATATAAGTGAAACAAAGTAAAAACTTCATTGAAAAATATATAATAATCAGGTGTATGTATATTGCACAAAAGCGCTCTCTATATGCTTTTTTTTTTAGCTACAAATACGCTGGAAAAGACATTGGATAAAAAATACTGGTAATAGCATTTTAGTAGCGTTTTAAGAGCAATTAAGAGCATTTAGGAGCATTAGCATTTTATTAGCATTTTTTGCAGTTCCTAAAAAAAAAAACACATTAGTACGGTTTAGAAGAGTTTATGAGCATTCAGCATTTTTTTTTTCTGGAAAAATGCTCCAGGAAACTCTACAAAAACTGTTTCTTTTTCTGCTCCTAGATGCTGAAGATCAAAAAACACTAATAGCCTAAAGTAGCGTGCATGGACACATAGGATAACATTATTTAGCTTCTAGAAGCAAAAAAAAAGTGAATAACAGCTTCTAGAAGCTTAAAAAAGAGTGCATGGAGACTTAAGCCTCGTACACACGATTAGCTTTTCGGCAGGGAATTGTGTGATGACAGACTGTTTGCCTAAAATCCAACCATTAGTACGCTCCATCAGACAATTGGCCAACTTTCAGCCAACAAATGTTGGATGGCAGGCTAGTAAATTTTCGGCGGACAACGGTCTGTTGTCAGATTTTCCTATCGTCTGTACACAAGTCTGTCACACAAAAGTCCAAAGTGCAAATACGCATGCTCAGAATCAATGCGCACCAAACACGACATTAGCAGAAGGTGCCCAAAGGGTGGCACTCAAGAGTTGAAATACCATGTAGTTTATCACTACGTTTGTGTTTGTTGGCTGACAATTGTGTACCGTTTGTATGCAAGATAAGTTAACTGCACACACCTTTCGAACAAAAGTCTGGCGCTTTGTCTGCCAACAATCCGATCATGTGTACAAGGCTTTAGGCTTCATGTACACTTGACTGTCATGTACCATGGCCGCTGTTAACCACAAATGCTGCAATTTTGCTGTTCTTTTACTGCGTTTTGCGTTTTACCTTGGCCAGCGGTCAAAACGTTCCTGTTTTGAATGCAATTCTTCCACGTTCATGAGAGGGAGGTTGAGGGAGGGTGAACCCCACCTAAACGCAACAGCTCTTAAACTCTACTAAAAGCCTATGTGTTCATTGACACATAGGCATTTATGGAGTTGAGCTTAGGAGCTTCAGCAAAAAAAGACAAAAGCTCTCAAACTCAAGTTTAGTAGCTGCTAGTGTACATGAAGCCTTATACCGCATACACACGATCGGACATTCCGACAACAAAATCCCATGTTTTTTTCCCGACAGATGTTGGCTCAAACTAGTCTTACATACACACGGTCACACAAAGTACGACGAGCCGAGAAAAATAAGTTCAATAGCCAGTGCTGCTCTTCTGCTTGATTCCGAGCATGCATGGCACTTTGTACGCCGGAATTGTGTACACACGATTGGAATTTACGACAACGGATTTTGTTGTCAGAAAATTTGAGAAAAAGCTCTCAATTTTTGCGTAACGGAAATTCCAATGGAAAATGTCCAATGGAGCCTACACACGGTCGGAATTTCCGACATCAAGCTCCCATCAAACATTTTCCATCGGAAAATCCTATCGTGTGTACGGGGCATAAGAGGGTTTTGCTCAGCTTTAAAAATCAGTCAGCTGTAAGTTATGGAGGGTGTTAGTTATATGGCTTAGTCTGGGAAATGTAGGTAAATATTCCTAATGAATATGGTTTATAAATACAGAAAAACTAAAATGTATATTCTCTGCTTTATAAATATGCCACCTGGAGAATTATTGTTAAAACACACACAATGGATTACAATAAAAACTCTGCTTTACGTGATTTACCGAGTCTCTTTTTGGAAGATATAATGCTAACAATTACCTATATAGCTCTTTTACATTCCTGTGTTCAGAAGTTACGATATTCAGTAAAGCCATCACTTCTTCTTTTTGTTTTTGTGGATAATATTTAGCCACATGTTTTTCTTTTAATAACAAAGGATTACAAAGGGTATTGCATTATGCCAGAGCTCGCCAATAAAGATTCTGCAAAGTCAAGTCAAAGCAGCAATATCCATCTGAAAAGAGAAACAATTACCCCTCTGTGGTTTAATGCATGCAATAATAAAACACAAACAGAGAACAATGGTATTATTCAGACTGGCCATTGTTATTTTTCTTGTTTATATACAATTCAAGGAGAACTATTATTACTTTTACAGAACTTTAAGTGGGCACCTGCAAAATCAGCTTAGAGAGTGAAGAAAGGCAACAAACCAGACCTCATTTACTAAAGAAATATTTACACTAGCCTGTTTTTTCTAATGTTTAGGGAACATTTAGCTGGAATTGATTTAAAACTGAACTTCAACCAAAAGGGGAAGTTCTATTTTTCTAACTCACCCCCACCACCCCCCGACTTTACGTTTTTTTTGGGGGGGGCAGCTACCTGGTTTTGACAAGTACCTGCTCCCACTTGTGGTCAGATCGCCGCAGCGATCCGCGTGGAATTCCCCCTTCCCCTGCAGCCTTCCGGCACAGGTCTCACAGGAAAGCTTGTGGGACCATTCACAAAATGCAGCACAGTTGGAAGCCAGCTGTGATGCTGCAAGTAGTCACAGTCATCTTTCCACAGTAAACATGCCGGTACATGGACATGAAGACAGCTGAAGAGCTGACTTGGGTGAAGACAGTGCTGGATCCCTAGACAGGTAAGTGTCCTATTATTAAAAGTCAGCAGCTACAGTATTTGAACTTATTTTTTTTTTTTAAAGAACTTTGAAGAACTTCTTTAGAGTGAAAATAGACTAAATAGAAAATCAATCGTTTATTACCCACTTCAGCCCTGGAAGGTTTCACCCTCTTAATGACCAAGCCATTTTTTGCGATATGGCACTGTGTTGTTTTAACTGACAATTGTGCGGTCGTGCAACGCTGCATCTGAACAAAATTAATGTGATTTTTTTCTCATAAATAGAGCTTTCTTTTGGTGGCATTTGATCACCTCTGTGGTTTTTAATTTTTGCACTATCAACAAAAATATACCGAACGTTTTGAAAGAAAAAAATATATTTTTTACTTTCTGCTGTAAAACACATCCAATAAAATTTTTTAGAAAATCAAAATTCCTTCATCAGCTTAAGCCAATATGTATTTGGCTACATATTTTTGGTACAAAAAAAATCCCAATGAGCGTATATTGATTGGTTTGCGCAAAAGTTATCGCGTCTACACACTATGTATAGATTTATGGTACTTTTATTTTTATTGGCGGCAATCAGCGATTTTTAGCAGGACATTGTGACATTGTAGCGGACAAATCTGACACTAAGTGACACTTTTTGGGGACCAGGAACACAAATACAGTGATCAGTCCTAAGAAAAATGTCACTGGATAAATGACACTGGCAGGTACAATGAGTACAAGTACCGATACTTTTTTTTTTTTAGTACTCGCCGATTCCAGTTACCGATACCTAGAGCAAATGTTTTGTTTTAACTTCAGCTGTCAGCAATGGTACAAAGCATTGAAAAGTTATTTACAAATGAAATAAATAGATATTTTTTTAATTTAGCGCTTTTTCAATGTGAAATGTGTAAATATGTGTTAATATATATGTGTAAAAGTATTCACTAACAAAGCAAACAAAAAAAAGTTTTAATTGTTTATGGTATATTAAATTAGACGTGAACAAAAGAAAAAAAAGCAGGAAAATAATAATTAAATGGAGGAGAATAGGGAGTAAATTAAGGGTTAAGGGGTTAAACAGAGGAACATTTGTTCATCCCTTTGATCTGCAGATGAAGAAACAGAAATATACAAAAAGAAACAATGTTTCTTTTTATTTTAATTATTCAGGGCTGAGCAATGTTGTTAATAAACATTGACTGCTGCTTTTTTTTTTTTGACAGCTCCAATTACCGGTCTTCTTTAACACAGGGGAGATTCACTGGCAGCTCAGAGAATCAAGCCTGAAAGTATCGGTTTCAGGTATTGGTGCATTTGCACAAGTACCGATATTTGTGCAAATACTCTGTATCGGCACCGATACCAATACTAGTATCGGTGCAACTCTACTGGCAGAGAAGGGGTTAACATTGGGGTGATCAAAGTGTTAAGTGTGCTCTTAGGTAGTGATTTCTAACTGTGTGGGGGATGGACTGACTGGAGCAAGAGAGACATTGGTGTTCCTGATTAGAAGGAAGGCAAGATCTCTCTCCCTCTCTGACAGAACGACAGTCTGCCTTGTTTGCATAGGCAGATTGCCATTCTGCCTCTCCAGCGAACGATTGGTGGGTCTCGGCGGCCATCATGGTCTGTTTGATCCTGTCTTTTCTGATCCCCTTCTTCCACAGACCCCAATCCATCTTCTAAAAATACAGAGCCTTTGGCGTCACTCTGCACATGCTCAGTTTGGTGTGTATTGCTTGTGTGTTTTTATTGAGAGGGTGCACATGATTAGCACAGGGCCAATCAGCACTGTCCAGACAGACGGTCAGGGGTCCTGCAGCCTCATCGGCCAGTCAGAGTAAAATGAAAACTCACCCTACAAGCTTTAGCCAGACACTGATAGAAGTTACAAGACTGCTATATACTGCTGATGTGAAAAGGCATTTAGCAGTTTATATTCACTAAAATAATTGCATTGCTATGTTCTGTGTACTGTGGGAGACCAGGTATAGTAAATGTAGGGTCCTGGGTTTAGAAACACTTTAAGATTTAACTTACACCTTACCTTCAGTCTTGCATAGTTGTACAGGCTACTCTCCTGTACATACATTTCACTGCACTCTGTGAGCTTCTTATAGTGTGATTTAGACTTTGCAGTAAGTCAGATAGAGCCCACCACATTTCCTTGCTGGAGGACACCCAGCATCAGCCATTTTCTCCCAAGTCATATTGATCCTGGTCTTCTACTATCATTTATTGTATTTAAGTTCTTTCAATTAATCATGGAGGCTGCCTAGGACAGTCTGCATGCAAATTGACTTCACCAGACTAATTGGGTTGCTCATAACATCACTGATAAAATGTCTATGTTTGGTTAATGACTTTACTTGGGGATATCCCATCCATTTGTTTACATTCATCTACCAGCTAGGGAAATTTCATGTACAGTGAGTTTTCATCATGAGCAGTTTCATCAACAAATCAGCATATTTTTTGATTGCCAGGATCAGCGGGCATCGTTCATTGTGATTGATGTGGATCTACATCATGTGACAAGTTTTTACTGTGTATCCCTTACTTATTCATGTGGAGGTTGGTATCTGGGGGCCTCCATGTTTTTAGAAGGCTTCCATATTAGAATAAGCCCTATACCTGCAGACCCCCCACAACCACTGGACCAGAGGTGTGGGGAGTATGCCTTTTTCCTCATCAACATGAGGACAAAGTGCTGTGTCAGGGGGTTTCACCTCCACATTTTGAGGGCATGTTGCCCTCATACACATTTAAACCACGTCCCCTGCAGCACAGACACTTGCAATCTATGTGACAACCTATGTGACAACGTCTCCTGCAGCACAGACACTTGTAACCTATTTGCAACCACGTCCTATTCAGCATGGACACTTGCAGTCTCTGTAACCACGTCTTCTGCAGCACAGACACTTGCAAACCATTGAGACACTTGCAACCACGCAACCATGTCTCCAGTGGAACCATTGAGACACTTGCAACCACGCAACCATGTCTCCAGTGAAACCATTGAGACACTTGCAACCACGCAACCATGTCTCCAGTGGAACACAATCAGCCACACAAACATGTAGCGGCACTCAGTTAGCCATTCATCTCCAGTGGCATGCGATTCTGTCATTTCTCCCTTAGGTCAGTCGAGTTCAGGTTCCCACCTGCACCAAGTTGGACGTTATCTCCCCAGGTAAAAAAAGGAGAGCATAGAGTTCTCGATCTGTACAGATCTAAAAAGAGCCAGGGGGCTGAACATTATTTTGTGTTAATGGTGGAAACCCCCAGCATGGGAGCTCTAGACTGTATGGACTCTTTCTTTTTATTAAAATTGGGGCAATAAGCCCTCAAACGGCACAACTGGCAGGGTCTCCACTCACTGGTGAGCTCTACACTAAAGCTAAACAACCCCCAAACATTGCAATATATATATACATACACATTATCTCACAAAAGTAAGTACACCCCTCACATTTTTGTAAATATTTAATTATATCTTTTCATGTGACAACACTGAAGAAATTACACTTTGCTACAATGTAAAGTAGTGAGTGTACAGCTTGTATAACAGTGTAAATGTTCTGTCCCCTCAAAATAACTCAACGCACAGCCATTAATGGCTAAACCACTGGCAAAACAAAGGTGAGTTTCCACCATTAACACAAAATATATATATATATATATATATATATATATATATATATATATATATATATATATATATATATATACACAGTATATATATATATATATATATATATTGTATATATACAAAGGCAGAGGAGCTAGTGCAATCATCATATTAAGCACATATTATCAATAAAGACACTGCTACAAATTGTGTATCAAGTATTGCATCAGTATCTGTTCATCTCAAAGTGAAAAAGAATATATATTTCCACATACAGATCAAAGTTTTTTTTTTCTATTAGGCATGTACTTGAGTGTGCAGACTATAAGTTTAACATTGAGGTTTCAGCAGTGTGAAGCCCCATACACACGGTCAGACAATCCGCGGACCAGGTCCGTCGGACCATGTCCGTCATACTTTGTCTGATGTTGGTTTTGCATACACACGGTCGGACAAAGTTGTCGGAAAATCCGATCATTCTGAACGTGGTGACGTTTGTTGCCTACGACGGGACTACGTAGAGGCTAGTAGCCAATAGCTTTGGTCTTGTAATGTGATCTGAGCATGCGTAGCACTTTGTCCGGTCGGACAACCGTACACACGATCGGATTTGGTGTGATCGGACCGTGTTGTCGGCAAATCTATCCAGCAGGAGATAGGACTTTGTCCGTCGGACAATCCGACGTACACTGTCCGATGGTGCATACACACGGTCTGATTTTTCAACAACATTGTCCGATCGGACAGAATCCATGCAAAAATCCGACCGTGTGTATGGGGCTTGAGAGTTGTCACCCAACATTGATACGGTAATTATAGTCTTTTATGGGTGAATTATATCAGTGAATAAAGGCCAGATACAGTTTAGAATTAGTGTATATGCAAGGCATTTGATTCTTTGTCTTGGGATTATTCTGAGTATGTCCTGTGGAAATAAGGTTTCAGGGAGTCAAACTTCGCCCAAATATGACCATTCTAACGAAAGCCCTATATTATTTTCTCACGCTGCCAATCCGAGTGCCCTCCTTTTAACTTCAGCTTCTCCAAAATAGGATCCTCTCCTTTATTTGGGCCTACTATTCAAGAAAAGGCATGTTTTGACCTGCATTTATCCTTTATTCTCGAGATTTTATTATCACATGTAATGATGTGAATACATTTTAGTACATTTTTGACCTGCACTATCGGAGTCGCTTCCGTTTCTTTTTGTTTGCGCCCTTTTACTTGTTCCCTTGGGGAGTCCGTCGACTGCATCGTGTGGGAGTTCCAGGCTCTGTTGCATGCTTTCCATTGGCCGTGCTGCTCTTCTGCCCTGCTGCTTGGGTCCTGCTCGATCTGGTATCCTCTAGCGCAAGAGACCAAGCGCATAAGCCTGTAAGATACAATGTTGTATGGCAGTTGTATCCAACTATTGCGGTAAGAGTGTTCAATCTCTCTACATCGTTTGATATGTTCCTTGAGACAAGATTGTCTGGTCTATATACGCTCCTGAGTTGTCTATAGATATCCATGGACGTCAGTTCTTCACTTGTTTCTCCTTGGGACTTATTATTTAGCCTATTCTGGATTTATTTCTTATTTATTTAGTCTTTATTTGGACTTGATTTGGGGTCACTCCCACTCACATGTCATATGGACGTTCTAGTGTGTTATTCACTGTTTTTTATTGTATGATTAGCGCTACATTTTTGTATATTTATCACTTTAGACTTTGTTTGTTTTGTATGTCAGCTGCATTTCTTTTCACCTAGGTATAGTTAGCGCAGTTTTTTCCCCACTTACTTCATGTTTGATCTGCACCTGAAGTTTCCTAAAAAAATTGAGGCTCTAATAATACTTTGAGTTATACAGTAAGTTAAGTTAGAAGTCAGGGTTAGATTTAATGATTCTCTTTTTTGTTTGTTGGTTTGTTTCCTTGTTCAAGTGTTGGAATAATAGGGTAAAACAGTAGCGTCAAGGTTAGTGTTAGAGTACAACTACACTTTTTTAGTACAAAATCACCAACGCCCCTTTCCTAGCTTCCTAAACTAACTTAATCTAGGATCCCCACACACACATACAAGCAAACACAGACACACACTGGTGAATATTTAGAAAGTAACAAGGGGTACTCTGGACAGCCGCACACCAGACGAAGATGAAAAATCAAATGGATTTATCCAAAAACAGGAATCACATCAAAGTCCAAAAACACAGCAAAACACTTTTGCTGTGTTTTTGGACTTTGATGTGATTCCTGTTTTTGGATAAATCCATTTGATTTTTCATCTTCGTCTGGTGTGCGGCTGTCCAGAGTTCCCCTTGTTACTTTCTAACTACCTTGTTATTAGCCTGCACCTGGAGCTCCACACTAGGAGTAGAAGCATTCGCCTTGAAGGATCCCTCTGGAGCGGTGGTCATCTCTCTCCCTATCCACAACAATCTCTGGACTGGTGAATATTTACATTTCCATAGCAGATTCAACACTCAACTAACTAACAACAGAAAGACCTACTAAATCTTACCCTGAACCCAACAATGCAACTTAAAAACTGAACCCAGAAGATTTTTTTGCATGGAGGATCCAAAAAACGTAGGAGGAAAAATGAGTATGCCTTGGGCTGGTAGGGCTCTATGTAAATTAACTTAGGAGGCTTGTGGATGTTGACACACAAAGTATAGTTGTACTTTAGAGGTTCATTTTAAAGTAAAAAGGGTTCTAATAAGGGTTTTGTTTACATTTTAAAGTCAGGTTAACAACTGGATCCAGGGAAGGCACAGTGACTTGGTTCATTTTTTAAACACTTTAGTAAACACTTCTTCTAAGGCAAGAACATGTGTAACCAGCATCAAAATGCATTTTTAAATGTACAAATGGTTGTGTGTGTGTGTAAAACCATGGGCATGTTTAAAACCTAGGGTGGCAATGCCCACATAATCTGAAACCAACCCTTAGTTTCTGCTACACATAAGTTGTAGCTGTACGTTTACAGAAAATCCAATTTTTCTCTTCTAGCTGCATACCACAGCTCGCATGAATAAAAGCAGCAGTAATGTTCATTTTTCATGCCTGACCTCTTAAAATAATATTTAGCAAGTCATGCATAAATCTAGTTTACAGGCTACAAAAGTGAAATAAAATCATTACAAAATGAATTTGGTTGCTTAAAGAAAAAACTAGTAGCATTAAGTTTATTTGCTTTCATGAACATATCCTATTAACAATTAGTAATTCAGATGTAAGTAATGTAACTTTCATAACAGGACCTAATTTATATTATTTAATTAATAACATCCTCTTTTTAGGGGATTCTGATTATCTCATCACTTTATCATATACCTAGCAGGTAACTTAATGACTAACTCAACAAACTACGCTTAAACAGAACAGTTCTAATAATTGAGTGAAATGCCTGTTTGAAGTACATATTGCACATTTTGGTTGCTGACATAGGTTATATAAACAATCACTTGCAAAAAATCTGTAGGGCATGCCCAATAAGGCAACGAGCAATGTGCAAAGAACAGCAGAACATTGTTATATAGTGAAGAAAGGTAAAACATGAGATATCATCCATTTCTGTTTAGAAAAGTCTTATCTTCTTATCTGCTGCCTATCATTTCCGCAGTTGTTTCAACCTACAGTTTTTGAGTATAGTTTTTAATGCAAATGTTTGATTCCTGCATATACAGTAAGTTTTTATGAATGCTTACTATTTTTCTCTCCTTATAAGAGTGGATTGGGATAGCGGATTGATAGGAGTAAAATATTGATGGTCTGTGCATAGCTCACCTCCCCTATACAGAAATATTTGGTACATAAACCATCATTGTGTTGGATGTTCTTCCGTCAACAGCTGCCAAAGCCTTCATTCATGCGCAACATTTTACCCAGTTACTTCCCAGCTCCGTCTCATCTATTTGCTGGGGGTGCAAGGAAGAAAGTTCCAAAACAAAACGATTAAAGTGGTTGTAAAATCTATTTTTTTTTACTTAAATGCATTCCTTGCATTAAGGTAAAAAAGGTTTAGGTGTCAGAATCGCCCCCTCAGCCCCCCTTTACTTACCTCATTCGATCCTGTGCCATGCACATCTGCAGATCTTTTAGCCCCTCACATCCGGGTTTCTCTGGCTTTGCTAGGGCACCGAAAGCCATTGGCTCCCAGTGCTGTCAATCAAAGCCAGTGATGAGGGAACAGGGGCGGGGCCGAGTCCTGCTGTCAATGGATGCACAGGTGCCCCCCTTGCAAAGCGGCTTCCCATGGGGGCACTAGCCAGAGAGGGGGCCAGGAGTGCCGGCGGGGGACCCGAAAAGAGGAGGTTCCCTGCAGCTTTGTGCAATTCCAAAGTCTAGATAGATTTTATTGAGACATCATCATGAAAATCATGATAAGCCAATATATTTCAGAGGCTTAAAGGGCCCCCCTTCATCAGGGCTGGGTATTGTTAAACAAAGTGTGTATTGAACTGAAAAAAATGGAGGGGTAATTATTATTAATATTATTATTATACACAATTTATATAGCGCCAACATTTTATGCAGCACTTTACAATGTATAGGGGGGACAATACAATTACAGTACAGTTCAATTCAAAAGGTACAGGAGGGCCCTGCTCGTAGAGCTTACATTCTAAAGGGAGGGGGTGGTGGTACAAAAGGTAATAGCTGCAGAGAATGATTTGATGGGGGTGGCTCAGGGACAATTGTTGTTAGGTGTTTGTGGGATAGGCTTCCCTGAATAAATGAGTTTTCAGGGATCTCCTAAAGGTGGACAGGGTAGGGGCTGATCGGACAGGATGGGGCAGGGAGTTCCAGAGGATGGAAGAGGCTCCAGAGAAGTCTTGAAGGCGAGCATGGGAGGAGGTAACAAGGGAGCTAGAAAGCAGGAGGTCCTGGGAGGAGCGGAGGGGGCAATTTGGGCGATATCTGCAGATGAGGTTGGTGATGTAGATGGGGGCGAAGTTGTGGATGGCTTTGTATGTTATGGTTAGCATTTTGAATTTTACACGGTGGGGTAGGGGAAGCCAGTGAAGGGATTGGCAAAGAGGGGCGGCAGTCACAGATCGATTAGTAAGGTGTATTAGTCTAGCAGCAGCATTCATAATTAGCACATTTTTGATGTAACCCTCTGAATAATTTAGAATTCTGGACTTTATACATTCTTCTTTTGGTGCTTTTCTCCTTACACATCCAATTCCTACTTTAGCTGACCTTTGACCACCACTCCTGGGAGAGCTACAAAAGGAGAATCATTCCCTCTACACTGCTTAGAACCTGATTGAGAACACATATAGCTTTAAGAAATCCAGTACCTTTCTTTTGCTTCTCCCATCTTTTTTCTGTGCTTTTAGGACACTTTGTGCACCACAAGTGGTGTATCATCCATGGGTGCAATGTGTGCGGTGCACATGAGCTCTGACACACAATGCACCCATGGAGGAGAATTGTTCCCAAAAAATGACAACCATGCGGTGTGCCCCTTAATTGTCTAGGCACTGCAGCTTTGCTTGTCACTGCCTGAGGCCTTTGTCCTAGCTGGCTGTGTCCCCACTGCATGTTGCTGTTCGAGATATGCAGGCAGCTATTACCTCTGGGTGCAGGTTAGGCATCACTAGGAGGTGGAGAACAAAAGTCATCCAGAGTCTGTGATTGAGCTGTAATTGTACATTACACATGCCTGTACTATATACACTATATTGTACATTACTAACACCTGCACTGTATGCACTATATTGTACATTACACATTCCTGCACTACATACACTATATTGTACATTATTGTACATTACACACTCCTGCATTTGTACATTTGACCACCACTCCTGGGACGCTACAAAAGAAGAATCAATCCCTCTACACTGTGCACCTTTCTCTTGCTTCTACCATCTTTTTGCTGTGCTTTTGGGACACTTTGTGCACCATAAGGGGTGTATCATGACACTATACTGTACATTCCAGACTCCTGCACCTCATACACTATACTGTGCATTCCAGACTCTTGCTCTACATAAACTATATTGCACATTACAGACACTTGCCCTACATACACTATATTGTACATTACAGACACCTGCACTACATACACTATATATTACATCACAAACATTTGCACTACATACACTATATTTTAAATGACAGACTTCTGCACTACATGCACAATATTGTACCATATGGGCTCCTGCACTACATACACTATCTTGTACATTACAGATTATTGTATTGTATATACTATACTGGATATTAGATATTCCTGCACTGTGTACACTATATTGGACATTACATACTTCTCACAAAAGTGTTCATTATGTCAACAGTTGCGGCTTGCTAATCAATCACTGAATATTCTAGTAGTAGACTCAATTAAAGCGCTAGCTCTCTGTCTGTTTTCAGTGTGTGCAAAACCAAAGGAGCTTCAAATATGATTCTGCTAAGGTTTATGCAAGTCTCTGAGACTCTTACTTGTGGCACAGCAATCTAAGCATTAAGTGTACAAAAATGATTTACTTTTACTTAACATACCCTTTTAAGTCACTCCCACTGTTAACTCAATTTGACCACAGTGCGCCACACACCCCACATTACTGCTCTATTTGAGGCACCCAAAGCTGCCCTAGGTCTTTTACAGTCCTAGGAACACCCCTGGCACAATGTAAACCATATCAACACTTTGCTGCAGTGCACTAAGCACACCACATTTTTTTCACCAAGCAATGGGGCCCAATGTATGATCTTGCACACAGGCCCATTGAATTCATAAAATGCCCCTGTGCAGCATACTACCTCCATGTTATGATTAGGCACTAAATTGTATAAAACATGTTAACAGCTTGCAAAGTCCTTGGGCTGTTGTCTCATTTTGGAGAAATTAAAGATTTTTATCTGGATCAAGTCAGCGGTGTGCAGCCACTTTTTCTTTTCCTTAGTATACATGGTGGCGAGCCGGAGCTTGCACCCACCTAGGTGCAGTATAGTATACTCACCTGAGCGGTATAATATTTATTGGTAAGACTGCACAGCATACTATACAGTGCAGAATGGAAATGTTTAAAAAGGCATAGGCATATGTTCTAAAGCAGCAACAGATGTCAGAAAACTGTAGCAGTATACTTTATTGTAGCATGGAAAAAATTTCTTCATGACAAATGAACTGTGCGGCTTGGTACAGTTGTCAAGATTTATGTGTATTTATATGACACCGTTTCAAAAACACATTTTAAACTTTATAGAATGCAATGTTCAGAAAGTACTGTAAGATGTGCTGGTGTCTTTTATCTTGGTCTTAAATGGAAGGATACACTGATTTTAGAATAGTAGAGGAGGTTAAGAATGGTACAGTAATTGTTAATAGTTCAAATTGTAATACTCAGTCTAACCCTATAAATTAGTAGACATTTTACTTTTTTCATGATGCTAAAATGCAATTTATTGTGAATACAGTAAATATGGCACAGTACACAGAGACAGGCAAATGGGGCTAGGTTTGTTTTGCTGACTTATAAGCAAACCCCACTGAATCATATCAGTGCTGAATCACTAAGCTCAATTCTGTCCATTTTTAAGGCTAATAGGCTAATAGTGAAATTTAAATTTGCCAGTGCAACCAATACAACTCTCTCCATAGGTTGACATTGCTGCTGTCCAGCAAAGCATTGGCTCTGTTGCTCCTCTATACAGTGGAGCCACCCTAAAACAAGAATTTTGTTATTGGCCAGATCAGGTAGTGAAAATAAAGAAAAAATAATACAGTCACCACATTTAAGGATTGAGTAAGCTGCAATAAATAAAATATTTGTTTGGGGGGTTTTGATAGGCTTAATAGTTTAGTTTGTTAGCCTATTGTTTTGGAGTACCACACTGCATTTTCTTTAAAGTTTAATAACATGTCTAAAACAGTGTGCACAAAAAAACTTCAAAAGCACAAGCCAACATTCACCAAACTCCCTCCCATTTCAATTCATCTTCCAAAATATTACAAATATAGACTTCAGTTATGTGATTGTTAGAGACAAGGCAGATTTTGTCTTTGAATAAAAATTTGAGTGTATTATCTGAGAGACAATAGCAATAACCACCAATTTTTTACTCTTGATTTTAAATGTCACTGTAATTTATAGAGAGATATTTAGAGATAATAGCCACTCATATTGTACAGTGGATGGATAGTATGTAAGCACCTTGGTTAGGCTACAATGTAAAGGGGAGGGACAAGGAGGGTATTATCTAGAGATAAAAATTGTATTATTTTTTAAATGCTAGAGCACTGGAATAGGCTGCAAAATTAGAGATATAGGGAGAGATTTACCCTGCAGAAAATATTAGAAATATTTCAGTTAATGTACAGCTGCAGAAACTTTAGCTGTGGTCCATTTATAGTCCCATGTATAGGCCCTTGCATTGCTCTTGATGACATAAGGACTTTAGACTGGTGGAGTTTAAGGGAGAAGGTGCTGTGGTGACTGGTCTAGCAGTGTGGAAAAGTACAGGAGTAAATTTTCTTTAACAAGTCCCCAAGACTTAAACAAACATTTTACCCTAGAAGTATGGGTGCAATCCCACTGCAAGCAATATTTTGTAAGATTCCAGGAGTTGGGCAGACCAAGCAGCAAATATTGCAAAAAAATATTTGCAGCTGAGTCCCTGGTACAGAAACATTAAGGTTGGCACCTTTACAGTGCCTGAGCACTGGAATAAGCTACAAGCATTGAGAAAGAATCTTGGGTTTACCCTGCAACAAACATTACAACTTTTGCAGCTGCAGTTTAACTGTGAAAACATCATGTGTGACATTTCTACAGTGCCAAGGCCCAGAATAGCCTAGAGAAGGGGCTAGAGCTGGGAATGGTGGCAGGCCAGGAAAGGTGACAGGACCCGTGAGTCAGGGCAGGAGCTGGTAATGGTAGAAGGTACCATTTTTGGGCGTGGGTGTCAAAATAATTTAGTTGGTAGCATCAGCTACAGGGGTTGTGTAATCATTGCTGATCCAGAACTGTTGCATTTTTATAACATGAGTCGATCCACAGTGTTTTGACACAGTCTAATTTGTCTCTCTCTGTCACAAAGCTGCCTCTGTACGTAAGGCCCACTAAAACAGCACAGTGGCTGCAGAGAAAGCCAGAAGGTCCAGCATGTACTATGTAAACTCTTGCCCATGGTCCAGCCTGGGCACTCAATAGTCCATGGGGTCCTCACTTTGTGCAGTGTCTGCATCAGCCCTGGGTCCCAAGTAGTTTGCAGTCATATGGTTGAGTCTCTGCCTGTGACTGCTTCCTGCAGCCAAGCCAGTCCTCTGTGGTTGATAAAATGATTTAAAAGTGTCTCTGAGGCTGCCACCACCACCGCTGCTCCACCTTTCAGGCATCTGAAAATTAGAGGCACATTAGACACGAGAGAGGTCCTGCCAGTATCTTGAATTGTGCCCAAGAGCTTATAATACAGCATGTTTTCTTAGTGGTGCTTTTTCTGGTTCCTCTGGTATGGTAGCATGTGATCTGCCATTTTTCCCCTTGTTTCAGGAATCCAAAAGGGTGCACACCCAAAAGTGGTCCATCTCCTTCATGGTTCAAACCTGAAGGTCCTTGTGCAGGCATTTCAGAATGAAAAAGCCTATCTGACACGAATTGCCTGCATCTTGAGTCCTTGGTGTCACTGAAGACAATATAGTCCTCAGTGATCTCACCTGCCAATGTATAACTTGCAGGGTTTGGGAGGGATGAAACTTCCCCCCTGTATGCCTGCCCCATGTCCTCATCCTCCTCACTACCAGCACTCCAGCCCTCCTTCTCACACTCCTCCTCTGCTTCCGCCTCACAGGGATGGAGGCAGGAGGCAAGGGATCCTACTGGATATGAGAAAGCATAAAATGTTTCTCCTGTCATTGTGCCTCCAGTGCACAGGCTGTCACATCACACACTGTACACCAGAGGGATCATGCCAATCCCTGCCTTGTTGTAGTTCACCATTTTGGTCGCATCTATGAGTAGTGACAGTATGCTGTAAGCATTCTAAATTAGAAGCTGCTGGTGTAGTGAGACCCACAGAGCATCCAGAGCCTGTCCTTATCCCATTTTTGCACAGGTATTCCTTTATGGTCTACTGCTGCTGCTGGTGCAACATGGCCAATGCCAAGTTCCAGTGCTTGGGTGTATTGTATATCAGGTATTTGGCAGGCAGCTTGTGTTTCCACTGCACTTTAGCCAGGCAAACACGTGAAGGGTATGACCTTCTAAAGTGGCTGAAAACTCTGCTGGTCTGCTTGACATCCTGGAAGCCAGGGTACCTATCCAGGAAACACTGCACTGCCAGATTGAAGACATGTGCCAAGCATCTCTCGGTCTGCCCCTGAAGAGTTGCCAAAATCCCTGGCCACACATAGCTCCTGTGCACCAGGCATACCAACTGTAAAAAAATGTGGCAATATTTTGCTTGAGAGAGGAGTCTGATAGAGAAGACTATAGTGGGTGTGCCACATCCCAATAAATTGTCAAAGCAAAAAGGGGGGAACCCCTAGGATGGGACTTTGAAAGCACTACCACAATGAGTAGAAAATAAGTATAAATATAGAAATTTTATTCAAAAGAACATATCAAAAAAACACATATAATTATAACACTTAAATGTGGATACAATTTTAAAACCATCAATGAAAGATAGATATTTTTCCCTGAACCAGACGCGTTTTCTGAAAAATCCTTTCCTTCACCAGGGTTCTTACAGAGAATATATCTGAAGAATGACAAAATGCAAGATAATTAGTAATTTGTATATCTACAACCAATCTGTGGTATAAACATTTTGCATACATATGGTTCACTTACACTTTGTTCATTGACAATGACATATAAGTATCCACAGAATTAAAACTGAGAATTTAGCAACTTCCCGCATGACTCCCCACGTGCATCATTCCAATGGTCAATTTTAAGTATCCAAGATGGTTTAAGGGTATGCTAAAGGGGAATGGTGTCCCCAACGACATCAAAAACACTGTATCCTGAGCCCAGGAACAGCGCATGCATGTGCGCTGGGGTCCAAAAAGCAAAAAAAAAACTGGAGATAAAGGCACATCAATTAAGGGCCCAACGTATAAAATTATACTATAATCCAAAGATATTTGGGCTATGACTTGATAGAAACCTACCTAAGCCCAGAAATGCAATTATGTACCGGCAGATAGGCTGGAGAGTGTGTAAAATGTAGATGGTACTATTGATCGTCTCAACACAGAGATGACTGTAGTATCAATATGGCCAGTAAAGAAGATCACAAGGTTGATGTTCAAAAAGAAAAAAGGCACAAAAGCCAAAGCTTATTAACAAACATCCAAAAACAATTGGAATATGAATTCAAAGTCAATACAAGAGGTAGATCTCACTTACTTTAAAACGTATTTCAGCACACATCTCTCTAGACCATCCTAACCCTTGCCATATCTGTCAAGGAATGAGAAGAGCTAAATATAGCCCTGCTAATGGAAGCAGGAAGACAATAGTGAATATTAATTTGCTATTGTCACACAACTGGGTGGGTTTGGAGCAGAGTGCTCTGTGCCCTGAGCCCACCCTTTCTGAAGCCAATTAAAACCTCAAGCTCTATGTGCAAAAAACAAAACAAAAAAACATTGAAATCCATGTGTCCAGTGCCCCACATGTAGATTAGGGGCTGGGCACATGGATTAGGGGGGGCAGCATCCCTGCACCCCTAATGGAGCAGCCGCCGCTGATTATGATGCAAATGCATTTGTTTCCTTCTACATGGTGTACCCAAATTACTGTTTTACCACAGTTCATAGGCTGTAGGAAGAGACTGCAGACCACAACAGTGCTATCAGCAGCATATGTTTGAAAAATGCCCCCCACTGCAGAGCTCTGTGAATCGGTTCTGGGGAAATCAGTGGCCTGTACCTATGGGGTAATGCCATCCAGTGGAATAGGACAGCTGCTCCCTCTGGTCCTCTGAAAGCTACACCTGCTTATAAATTAAATCCTTTCTCTCTCTCAGCTGTTCTAAATTGCCTTCACTACCCACCTTTCTGGTTTTAGGCACCCACATATAGTCTTGCACCTCATTTTCACCACCATCCCCATCACTGGATCCCACCTGGCAGTAAGTTGCAATTCTGAGCTTTAAATATTTTAGCAGAGTTTATTATGGTAGCTTTTTCACTGGGAGGGGGGGGGGGGGGTATTCTTTAATTTTCAGTTGT
>CM053029.1:528885088-528965564 GCA_028564925.1 Lithobates sylvaticus
CATATAGCCGTGAGTGCTTTTAATACAGAGAACAGTCATTGAAGTCATTTATTTTTAAAAAGTTAGTCATAAAAAGTGTTTGGGGACCTGGGTCCTGCCCCAGGGGGACATGTATCAATGCAAAAAAAACTTTTAAAAATGGCCGTTTTTTCGGGAGCAGTGATTTTAATAATGATTAAATTGAAACAATAAAAGTGTAATATTCCTTTAAATTTCATACCTGGGGGGTGTCTATAGTATGCATGTAAAGGGGCGCATGTTTCCTGTGTTTAGAACTGTCTCTGCAAAAAGTGTCATTTTTTGCAGAAAAGAAAGCTATTTAAAATCACTCGCGGCTAATGTTAATTGTCGGCTCCCGTAATACAGAGAACAGTCATTCATTGAAAGTCATTCATAAAAAAAAGTCATTGATAAAAAATAAAAAAAACAAAAAAAAAATGCGTAGAGGTCCCCCCAAATTCAATAACCAGGCCCTTCAGGTCTGGGATGGATATTAAGGGGGATCCCAGCCCAAAAAAAATGGCGTAGGGTCCCCCTCAAAATCCATACCAGACCCTTATCCGAGCACGCAACCTGGCAGGCCGCAGGAAAAGAGAGGGGGACGAGAGCGCCCCCCCTCCCGCTTGAACCGTACCAGGCCACATGCCCTCAACATTGGGAGGATGCTTTGGGGGTCTAAGACCCACAAAGCACCTTGTCCCCATGTTGATGAGGACAAGGGCCTCGTCCCCACAACCGTGCCCGGGCGGGGGGCTTATCGGAATCTGGAAGCCCCCTTTAACAAGGGGACCCCCAGATCCCGCCCCCCCCTGTGTGAAATGGTAAGGGGGTACAAAAGTACCCCTGCCATTTCACCAAAAAAGTGTCAAAAATGGTAAAAATGACAGGAGACGGTCTTTGACAATTCCTTTATTAAAATCTTCTTTCTTCTTTCTTCTGGTCTTCCTTTCTTCATCTTCTCCTTCCGGCATCTTCTTCTTCCATCTTCTTCTTCCTCCGATCCGCTTCTTCTTGGCCTTCTCGTCCAGCATCGGTGTCTCTTCTGGGCCGCTCCGCGCAATGGGAGGCTCCCGCTGGGTGAGGCTTCTCTTCGGTATCTTCTTCCACGGCGCCGGTATCTTCTTCCAGGGCGTCGGTCTCTTCTTGGGCCACTCCTCGCAATGGGAGGCTCCCGGTGTGTGAGGCTTCGCTTGGTCTGACAGTTCTTTTATAACGGAGGGCGGGGCCACCTGGTAACCCCGCCCCCCTCTGACGCATGGGAACGTCATGGGGACTTCCCTGTGGCTTTCCCCGTGACGAAAAAAGCTTTCTTTTCTGCAAAAATTACACTTTTTGCAGAGACAGATCTAAGCACAGGAAACATGCGCCCCTTTACAGGCATACTATAGACACCCCCCAGGTACGAAATTTAAAGGAATATTACACTTTTATTGTTTCAATTTAATCATTATTAAAATCACTGCTCCCGAAAAAACGGCCGTTTTTAAAAGTTTTTTTTGCATTGATACATGTCCCCTGGGGCAGGACCCAGGTCCCCAAACACTTTTTATGACTAACTTTTTAAAAATAAATGACTTCTCTGTATTAAGGGGGACGGGAGCCGACACTTTATTATAGCCGTTCGGGTCCCCAATGGGGTTCGGGGTCAAGTTCGAGTCAAGTTCGGTCCAGAACCCAAACTTTTTTCTGAAGTTCGGCCGAACCTGCCGAACCCGAACATCCGCTCAACTCTAATTACAACTTCAAACTGGGACTGTCTACTTTCCAAAAGGTTTTTCTTATATTGCAAAAAGTGAAAAACACAGAGGTGATCAAATACCACTAAAAGAAAGCTCTGTTTGTGTGGAAAAAAAAGATATACATTGCATTTGTGTACAATTGTGCATGTCCGCATAATTGCCAGTTAAAGTAGTGCGATGCTGAATAGCAAAAAATTACCTGATCATGATGAGCGTAAAACGTTCCGGAGGACAAGTGGTTAAACCATTTCTAGACTGTTTCACAGAAATGTATAATAGGGCTTTATTAAAAGTCTCAGATTTTCCAGATTCTGTTTTATGACAGCTATTAGTTTAAGAGACGTCCTGCTTAATGGAGTTTAATGACATTGGACATGTGTCCTGTCAAAGAATATTTAATAGGATTTATGATGGCCTTTGTGTTGTTTCAATCTGGTCTGGGGTCTTCCAAAGAGATCTCTACCTCACAGACAGAAGATTTAAATAAGATCATTTTGCTGCTGATGTCTTAATCTTGGAATTGGATGTGAATGAGGGTGTCTAGGAATAAGGGTGTTAAGCATGACTTCACTATTCTTCCCACTTAGTTTGATGCTTCTCAGATCAACTTATTGTCACAAAACGTATCACCATACCTGAGCATTGCCAAATAGAATGGAGTATGAAGTTGAGCGGTTGGTGTGCCTAGCTCTCACTCACTACATGCAGTGAGTACAACCATAGGATTTTATTGGTTTCCAGCAGTGCATGGTTTAGAGATGGTGGGATGGAAGGGGGGCTTTGGTATGGGCAAGGTAAGAGTAAGTACCTGATGTACATTATTTACCTTATTTAGGTTGAGAAATTCCCAGGACCTCTTTTTAAAGCTCTCTGTCACTAAATAAAATGGTTAGCTTACAGTCCTGTTTACACCTTGCATTTGCTTTGCTTTGGCTTTGCTTCAAAATTGATACCCCATGTCACTGTAGTGGAGCTTCAAAGTATCTTCAAAGCCTCCATAGAAGTCTATGGCAAAGCACGCTTGAAACACCTGCAGCTTTTGAGTGGCTTTAATTCAGCTTTAGCTTTGCTTTGTTTTGGAGACATTGCAGGTATGAGATATTAACACACACAGGGCATCTACCAAGCTTCCTAAAGCTTAAAAAATCACCACTGAAGCATCATTGAAGCACCACTGAAGCATCATAGAAGCATCAAAAATACATAAAAAAAGCATGTTGAAGCGGTAGGGCACTTTAATGTGTGTTGAAGTCAAAGCATGTGTAAACGAGCCCTTTGTGCCTGGTTTATCAAGTGGGTTTAGTCGATACAGGAGCCATTTCCCTCAGCCACCAATGAGATTCATTCTTGCCCTAAATGTCTGTCTGTTTAGTGGCTGTGTTGAAATAGCCTTAGTTAAAAGAAAACATACAAACATTGAACCCTGGGACACACACTGGTTACTCGACTTATACAACAAGGCACTACAAATGAAGAATAATAATGTACTAAGTGGAGTAACCGACACAATCCAGCTATCAATATTAAAATCAGTTAAGGGATGAACATATTTATCTACATAGGAGCTGGAATTACTACATGATAAATATAGGGATGAGCGTGGGCTAGATTCATAGGTATTTCATTAAATTCTACTTGAAATCTCAAAAACCTGAACTTAGTAACGAATGCCATTGGAGCCTTAGGGGAGAAAATCTGATAATGAAATAACAAATTGGGATAATTTACAAAGCCAAATAGGCCATTATCAAGAGATAACTGGGGTGTCTTCAGCATACACATGTTGCTGATACAGGCAACGCTTTTTTTGCAGAACCTCACAGGATACTTGCATGTGGAAGTAGTGTTTTTACAAATTATATATATCATTATGATGCATAGGAATCATTTAGATTATCGCATTGTGTTTATCCACGATGCGCCAGCATCATCGGAGCAAAGATTTGAGTCCACATACACGCACAGATTGAAGTGGAATTGATTGGTCTCATCAATCATAGACATAGTATAAACATGGTCTATAGGAATGGCAGGTGATAGCATTTACATAGCACACCTGCAAAAGCAAAAAAATCAAATGGGTGGAGTGGAAGCAGTATAAAGAAAGATAGCGCCTTGTCTGACTTTAGGACTCCCCCTGATGAGTCACGAGACCCTGTGATGTAATGCGTAGGGGAGGGGCAGATGGTTTGGTAAGACACTTTTGCATCTCTCAGCACTGGGAGGTAAATATATACAAAGCACGGATTTTTGAGCATTTGTGAGGACTCAACAAGTTATGACTTTTTTCTGACATTTTCATTAATTAAATATTTGACTGCACTCAAGCACAGAGTTTATATTATTGCAAGAAGAAATACACATAAATGTATCATATTATTGTAGATTCACATGTCATTATGTTGGCACTCATATTCGCACAGGAGAATTGATACACTAAGTGGTTGGATACATTTATTATCACTAGCGCAGCATTATTTATTTTGAGTTAAACCTTGAACATTATAGTGCAATACTAATTTTAAAAGTCCACTATTTTTAAATGATCTGCAAAACGCATTTCAAGTAAGACTTATTAAACTATTAATAAATTATTAACAATCGGGAGTGTTCTTTTCCTGCTCTCCCCTAGCTAAAAGTTTATCACTGCTTGATTCAGAGGGTACCATACTGAAGATCCCTTGTACATACAGTATCTCACAAAAGTGAGTACACCCCTCACATTTTTGTTAATATTTTATTATATCTTTTTATGTGACAACACTGAAGAAATTACACTTTGCTACAATGTAAAGTAGTGAGTGTACAGCTTGTACAACAGTGTAAATTTGCTGTCCTCTTAAAATAACTCAACACACTTTAATGTCTAAACCGCTGGCAGCCTGAGGGGTGTACTCACTTTTGTGAGATACTGTACAATTTTGATCATGTACCAGATACCAGGATAGTGCTACTTAAACATGATTAGACCTCCTATAATATGTACATATCTATACAAGCTTGGCTGCTGAAAACCAACCCTTATATAGTGAGGATGATAGTACATAACACAACTTCTATTCGAGTCGGTTCACACTAGTGCGATGCCAGACATTGCATGTGATTCGCACTGCATTGCTTTGCAGATCACATGCAATGTCTGTGCGATGCAAATTCAGCCATACAAACTGTATAGCTGAATTTGCATAGCATTCGGACCAATTGGGTGATTCTGCAAATCGCACTGCGTTTTGCAAACTGATTTTGAGGTGTTGTTAACTTAACATACACTCCGTAACCAGTTCACATGAACGGGTTGGTGATTTAGATGCGGTGCATATTTGCAGTGAACTCAATGTAAATTTTCACCGCTTCTAGTGTGAACCAGACCTTAGGCTGGGTTCACACTTGTGCAATGCGGGAACCAGCGCGATTCCTGTGGCGGTTCCCGCATCACACCTAAATCACCGGCGGTAACACATTGACATCTGGGAACCGGTGTCAATGTAAAGTTAATGACACCCCAGATCGGTTCCCAGATCACAAAAGGGTGCAGGAATTGGATCACATGGGTGGGAACACCGAATGGCCGAATTTGCATCGCACAGACATTGCATGCAATCTGCACAAGCAGCAATCTGCACAAGCAGTGGGAATCACATGCAATGTCTGTGATCGCACAAGTGTGAACCCAGCCTAACCGACCCTTTGAAGCGATTTGACCTACATTCAAAGGCTGTGCAGTGCTTTATGTTTACAAAACATTTGGTCTGGCAAATTTCCCCAAGAATTCACTGGGTCCATGAACCTTCGATATGCAGGATTCCCTGCAAACCCAGTGTAGCAGCAATCCCCAAGTTTATCCCTAGTTAGGTAGATGTAGTATTTATCAAACACGCTGAACAATAGTTTTTTTTGGAGTTATATGCAAAATGTAATTAACCATTGAGGTTTAAATAGTGATTAATTATTGCTGAACTGGCTCCAGAAAAGGGAATTCAGGCATGCACCCATGAACTACCTAATGTATTATAGATGCCAAGCAGAAAAGCAACATGCACAAGCTCATGTATATACACTCTTGGGGCTATAAAGATGTAAATGTTATTTGTTCTAGAAGCAGCCTGGACATATAAGAACATAAATCAGGCTTCCCCTGCTGCTGTCCATGGTACTGAATAATTTATAATACTTCTAGACATACTGTACATAGAATATGTACAGTATATGAAGACAAACCACTACACACAAATTGCCTAAATGGGAATAGTACAGCACACGGGATGGGCCCGGTGCTCGATGCGAACCCACGTTCGCATCGAGCACCGGGCGTTCGCTCGCTCGGCGAACCCACATTCGCATCGAGCACCGGGCGTTCGCTCGCTCGGCGAGCCCAGAACTATTTGGGCCGTTCGCATCACATTCGTGTGATGCGAGCGGCCCCGCAATGCATTGCGGCCGGCGCGGCCGGCGCAGTGCATTGCTGGCTGATGATTGGCCAAGCATGCACTGTGACCCCGCATGCTTGGCCAATCACAGCGCCGGAAACTCGGAGAGCAATAATTGGCTACAGGCAGGACGCCTGTAGCCAATTAAAGCTCAGGGGCTTTAGTACACGCCCCACCATTTAAAAGGCCGCCACGCCGTCGGCGCCGGTCACATGAGTTCCGGCTTTAGGAGAGATCAGTCTGCTGATTCTGTGTCTTTGCTTGATTCATTGCTACAGAAAGATTTGCTCTTCTTTGCTAAACCATTGGCTATTTATTTGCTAAACCATTGCTACCTGTCATTGATCGTCCATTGCTGCTGGTTAGTGTGTTATTAGCTGCTGCTGGGGATTAGTCTGGTGCGTGTTTTACTGTTAGTACAGTATTTCAGTAGTACCAACCGCAGTGCTGTTAGCACAGCATTGCACCCCAAAAGCACCCATAGGACTTCTAGTGTGTTAGTGGCATCAAACAGAGCTCCCATATTTTCTTCCCAGAAGCACCCATAGGACTTCAAGTGTGTTAGTGGCATCACACAGAGCTCCCATATTTTCTTCCCAGAAGCACCCATAGGACTTCTAGTGTGTTAGTGGCATCACACAGAGCTCCCATATTTTCTTCCCAGAAGCACCCATAGGACTTCTAGTGTGTTAGTGGCATCACACAGAGCTCCCATATTTTCTTCCCAGAAGCACCCATAGGACTTCTAGTGTGTTAGTGGCATCACACAGAGCTCCCATATTTTCTTCCCAGAAGCACCCATAGGACTTCTAGTGTGTTAGTGGCATCACACAGAGCTCCCATATTTTCTTCCCAGAAGCACCCATAGGACTTCAATTGTGTGTTAGTGGCATCACACAGAGCTCCCATATTTTCTTCCCAGAAGCACCCATAGGACTTCTAGTGTGTTAGTGGCATCACACAGAGCTCCCATATTTTCTTCCCAGAAGCACCCATAGGAATTCTTGTGTGTTAGTGGCATCACACAGAGCTCCAATATTTTCTTCCCAGAAGCACCCATAGGACTTCTAGTGTGTTAGTGGCATCACACAGAGCTCCCATATTTTCTTCCCAGCAGCACCCATAGGACTTCTAGTGTGTTAGTGGCATCACACAGAGCTCCCATATTTTCTTCCCAGAAGCACCCATAGGACTTCTAGTGTGTTAGTGGCATCACACAGAGCTCCCATATTTTCTTCCCAGAAGCACCCATAGGACTTCAATTGTGTGTTAGTGGCATCACACAGAGCTCCCATATTTTCTTCCCAGAAGCACCCATAGGACTTCTAGTGTGTTAGTGGCATCACACAGAGCTCCCATATTTTCTTCCCAGAAGCACCCATAGGACTTCAATTGTGTGTTAGTGGCATCACACAGAGCTCCCATATTGTCTTCCCAGAAGCACCCATAGGACTTCTAGTGTGTTAGTGGCATCACACAGAGCTCCCATATTTTCTTCCCAGAAGCACCCATAGGACTTCTAGTGTGTTAGTGGCATTACACAGAGCTCCTATATTTTCTTCCCAGAAGCACCCATAGGACTTCAATTGTGTGTTAGTGGCATCACACAGAGCTCCCATATTTTCTTCCCAGAAGCACCCATAGGACTTCTAGTGTGTTAGTGGCATCACACAGAGCTCCTATATTTTCTTCCCAGAAGCACCCATAGGACTTCAATTGTGTGTTAGTGGCATCACACAGAGCTCCCCTATTTTCTTCCCAGAAGCACCCATAGGACTTCTAGTGTGTTAGTGGCATCACACAGAGCTCCTATATTTTCTTCCCAGAAGCACCCATAGGACTTCAAGTGTGTTAGTGGCATCACACAGAGCTCCTATATTTTCTTCCCAGAAGCACCCATAGGACTTCAATTGTGTGTTAGTGGCATCACACAGAGCTCCTATATTTTCTTCCCAGAAGCACCCATAGGACTTCAATTGTGTGTTAGTGGCATCACACAGAGCTCCTATATTTTCTTCCCAGCAGCACCCATAGGACTTCTAGTGTGTTAGTGGCATCACACAGAGCTCCTATATTTTCTTCCCAGAAGCACCCATAGGACTTCAATTGTGTGTTAGTGGCATCACACAGAGCTCCCATATTTTCTTCCCAGAAGCACCCATAGGACTTCTAGTGTGTTAGTGGCATCACACAGAGCTCCTATATTTTCTTCCCAGAAGCACCCATAGGACTTCAATTGTGTGTTAGTGGCATCACACAGAGCTCCTATATTTTCTTCCAGAAGCACCCATAGGACTTCAATTGTGTGTTAGTGGCATCACACAGAGCTCCTATATTTTCTTCCCAGAAGCACCCATAGGACTTCAAGTGTGTTAGTGGCATCACACAGAGCTCCTATATTTTCTTCCCAGAAGCACCCATAGGACTTCAATTGTGTGTTAGTGGCATCACACAGAGCTCCTATATTTTCTTCCCAGAAGCACCCATAGGACTTCTAGTGTGTTAGTGGCATCACACAGAGCTCCTATATTTTCTTCCAGAAGCACCCATAGGACTTCTAGCGTGTTAGTGGCATCACACAGAGCTCCTATATTTTCTTCTCAGAAGCACCCACAGGACTTCTAGTGTGTTAGTGGCATCACACAGAGCTCCTATATTTTCTTCGCAGAAGCACCCATAGGACTTCTAGTGTGTTAGTGGCATCACAGAGAGCTCCTATATTTTCTTCTCAGAAGCACCCACAGGACTTCTAGTGTGTTAGTGGCATCACACAGAGCTCCTATATTTTCTTCCCAGCAGCACCCATAGGACTTCTAGTGTGTTAGTGGCATCACACAGAGCTCCTATATTTTCTTCCCAGAAGCACCCATAGGACTTCAATTGTGTGTTAGTGGCATCACACAGAGCTCCTATATTTTCTTCGCAGCAGCACCCACAGGACTTCTAGTGTGTTAGTGGCATCACACAGAGCTCCTATATTTTCTTCGCAGAAGCACCCATAGGACTTCTAGTGTGTTAGTGGCATCACATAGAGCTCCTATATTTTCTTCTCAGCAGCACCCATAGGACTTCTAGTGTGTTAGTGGCAGCAAACAGAGCTCCTATACTTTCTTGTCAGCAGCACACATAGTACCTATAGTGTGTTAGTGTCAGCACCCATAGGACCTACAGTGTGTTGTGAGCACACATAGGAGCTCTATTTTTTATACTATATACACTACCGACTACAATGGCTGGAAGACCGCCAAGGAGAGGCAGAGCGTGCAGAGGCAAGAACACAGGGCAGGCAGGCTCTGTTTCTAGAGACAACAGTGCTGGCCGTGGACGTGGTCGTGCATCGTCATCAGCACGTGGCCATGGGACACGCTTGTCTTTGTTTTCGGCAGCTGGACATGTGGAGCCGCATCATGCTGAAGGCTTGGTAGAATGGATGACCAAGCCCTCCTCATCCTCCTCATCCTCTCTCACCCAGGCTGAGGGTACTGGCAGAGCAGCTGCCAACGCGTACTCAATGGCATCATCAGCCACCCCTTCCCTAGACCCACCATGTCCTCCTGAGGAGTCCCCCGAACTCTTTGAGCACAGTGTAGGGTACATGCTCCAGGAGGATGCCCAACGATTTGAAGGCTCGGATGATGATACCCAGCTTGAGGAAGTCAGTAGTGTGCGCGCAGAGAGAGGGGATGCTGAAGGACAGCAATCTGGCAGTACTGTTCCACCAGCTGCAGCTTACTGCCAGGTTTGCTCTAGTGGTGAAGAGGGAGGGGATGATGAGGTCACTGACTCCACGTGGGTGCCTGAAGGGAGAGAGGATGAGGAGGAGGAGGAGGAGGAGGAGGATGCGGAGGCACATGTCCAACGAGGCAGGATGCCCCCTGGAGGCCAGCTAGAGGCCAGCACAGCAACTGAATCACACCGCAGAGCTCCGCCTGTGCAGGGCGCTGCCTCTGCACGTTATCAGAAAAGTTCTTTGGTGTGGGCCTTTTTTGAGACGAGTGCATCAGATCGCACCACTGCTATTTGCAATATTTGTCTCAAGCGTATCTCGCGTGGCCAAAACAACATCAGCCGCTTGGGCACCACAAGCATGAGCAGACATATGTCGACCTGCCATGCAGCTCGTTGGCAAGCACACATAAAAGACCCACACCAAAGAACAAAGCGGACCTCTCCTTGCTCCTCATCAGCTGGGATCTCCATCCCCACTATATCTTCAGTCCTCTCTGAAAGCTGCTCTGAGAGGACTGAAGGTGTAGAATTAGGTGTGTCACAACCAAGTACTTGCAGTACACCGACGTCCGATTGTAGCAGGCAAATTTCCCTGCCCCAGCTGCTGGACCGTCAAAAGAAGTACACTCCCAACCATCCACATGCCCAGCGGTTGAATGCTAGCTTGGCTAAATTGCTAGCACTTCAACTGCTGCCTTTTCAGTTGGTAGACTCGGCCCCCTTCTGTGAGTTTGTTCAATGTGCGGTTCCTCAGTGGCAGGTTCCCAAACGCCACTTTTTCTCACGGAAGGCGATTCCGTCTCTCTACCGGCAAGTGGAAGGCAATTTCCATGCCTCGCTTTACAGGGCGGTCAGCGGTAAGGTGCATATTACCGCTGACTCATGGTCCAGCAGGCATGGACAGGGACGTTATCTTTCTTTCACGGCCCATTGGGTCACTCTATTGGCAGCTGGGAGGGATGCAGGACAAGGTGCAGTAGTGTTGGAGGTTGTTCCGCCACCACGCCTCCAAAATGCTACTACTGCTACTGGTTGTGACACACCTCTCTCCTCCACCCCCTCCTCTTCTTCTTCCTCCAGTGCTCTGTCCTCGGAACCAGCGGTGCTCCGTAGGCGTACAAGGGGCTACGCAAGTACGCAGGCAAAAAGATGCCATGCCGTGCTTGCGCTGGTGTGTTTGGGGGACAGGAGCCACACTGGGCCAGAGGTTCTGGCAGCTCTGCAGGGGCAGGCCGAGAGGTGGTTGACGCCACGCCAGCTTAAGCCAGGAATGGTCGTTTCTGACAATGGCACCAACCTCCTCTCCGCCCTGCGACAGGGGCAGCTCACCCATGTGCCCTGTATGGCTCACATCCTCAACCTGGTGGTGCAGCGGTTCTTGGGCAGGTTCCCAGGCTTACAGGATGTCCTGAGGCAGGCCAGGAAAGTCTGTGTGCATTTGCACCGATCTTATAATGCCAGTGCTCGGCTGACTGAGCTGCAAAAGGAGCTGAACCTGCCCAAGAACCGCCTAATATGTGACATGCCCACCAGGTGGAACTCAACGTTGGCCATGCTGCAGCGACTGCACACGCAGCAGAGGGCCATCAATGAGTACCTTTGCGACTACGGCACCAGGACAGGGTCAGGGGAGCTTGGCTTTTTTTCCCCACGCCAGTGGAGCATGATCAGGGATGCATGCACTGTCCTCTCACCATTTGAGGAGGCCATGAGGATGGTGAGCAGTGACAGTGCATGCATCAGTGACACTGTACCTCTTGTCCACCTGTTGGAGCATACGCTGCGTGGGATAATGGACAGGGCACTTGAGGCAGAACAGAGGCAGGAAGAGGAGGACTTCCTTGCCTCTCAAGGCCCCCTTTATCCGGACAGTGTTCCTTCTGTCCCACCCATCACACAGGAAGAGGATGAGGAGGAGGAGGAGGGAGGATTGTGTGAGCATGGAGGTGGAGCCTGGCACTCAGCATCAGCAGCAGCAGTCTTTTAGGGATGATGTACAGTCCCAACAAACCAGTGGACTTGTACGTGGCTGGGAGGAGGTGGCTGGCGATCATGTCATCCTCAGTGACCCAGAAGACTCCGGACCGAATGCCTCAGCTAACCTACGCTGCATGGCCTCCCTGATCCTGCAAGCCTGCGGAAGGATCCTCGTGTTCTTCGGATCAAGGAGAGGGACCATTACTGGCTGGCCACTCTCCTTGATCCACGGTACAAGGGTAAGGTTGCGGACCTTATCTTGCCGTCGCAGAGGGAGCAGAGGATGAGACATCTCAGGGAGGCCTTGCAGAAAGGTCTGTGCAATGCGTTCCCAGAAACTGGGAGGTTACAAACTCCTG
This sequence comes from Lithobates sylvaticus, assembly GCA_028564925.1. Lineage (NCBI taxonomy): Eukaryota > Metazoa > Chordata > Amphibia > Anura > Ranidae > Lithobates > Lithobates sylvaticus. Next base: position 528,897,320 of record CM053029.1, read on the forward strand.
GTCCTGGACGAGGAGTTGCTGAGGCTTCGGTCAGTAGCAGAAGGAGCGGTGGGGAAGGTGGACGTCTGACCGATGCGTTCAGACAATTTTTTAGTCCGCAGCCCCAAGGTATGATCGGTTCCAGCAACCATCGCCAGCATCTGATATACATGGTGCAGGAATACCTAGGGGCAAGGTCAGACTTGGACACCTTTCCCACCGAAAATCCTCTGGCTTACTGGGTCCTGAGGATGGATCACTGGCCAGAGCTTGCACAGTATGCAATTGAGCTACTGGCCTGTCCTGCCTCCAGCGTTCTTTCCAAACGCACATTCAGTGCTGCTGGAGGATTTGTCACCGATCATAGGGTGCGCCTGTCCACTGACTCGGTTGATCGACTGACCTTCATAAAAATGAATCAGTCTTGGATCACCACCAGCTACCAGGCACCTGAAGCGGATATAACGGAATAATTTATAATGTCACATCCCTTCAAGACTGCCTATGCTGATGCTGAGTGACTGTCCTGTTATGTTCACTGTTCACTGACTGACTTCCTCCGCCTCAATGATCCATGCCACCACACCAGTGCCTCCTCCTCAGTGATCCATGCCACCACACCAGTGCCTAAGGCACAATTTTTCAGCCCCTGTTGGGGCGGTAATTACAATTTTTAGGCAATGCTTTGCAACAGGTCTCATTGCTGTGCTAAGAGTACAGTATCTGTGAGGGGTTGCAGTGTTGTGGCACCAGCACCAATGCCTAAGGCACAATTTTTCAGCCCCTGTTTAACAGGGGCGTGTAATTACAATTTTTTAAAAAAATGCTTCGCAACACTTGTGACTGCTGTGCTCCAAGTACAGTATCTGTGAGGGGTTGCAGTGTTGTGGCACCAGCACCAGTGCCTAAGGCACAATTTTTCAGCCCCTGTTGGGGCGTGTAATTACAATTTTTAGGCAATGCTTTGCAACAGGTCTCATTGCTGTGCTAAGAGTACAGTATCTGTGAGGGGTTTCAGTGTTGTGGCACCAGCACCAATGCCTAAGGCACAATTTTTCAGCCCCTGTTTAACAGGGGCGTGTAATTACAATTTTTTCAAAAGATGCTTCGCAACAGGTGTGACTGCTGTGCTCCAAGTACAGTATCTGTGAGGGGTTGCAGTGTTGTGGCACCAGCACCAGTGCCTAAGGCACAATTTTTCAGCCCCTGTTGGGGCGTGTAATTACAATTTTTAGGCAATGCTTTGCAACAGGTCTCATTGCTGTGCTAAGAGTACAGTATCTGTGAGGGGTTGCAGTGTTGTGGCACAGCACCAATGCCTAAGGCACAATTTTTCAGCCCCTGTTTAACAGGGGCGTGTAATTACAATTTTTTCAAAAGATGCTTCGCAACAGGTGTGACTGCTGTGCTCCAAGTACAGTATCTGTGAGGGGTTGCAGTGTTGTGGCACCAGCACCAGTGCCTAAGGCACAATTTTTCAGCCCCTGTTTGGGGCGTGTAATTACAATTTTTAGGCAATGCTTTGCAACAGGTCTCATTGCTGTGCTAAGAGTACAGTATCTGAGAGGGGTTGCAGTGTTGTGGCACCAGCACCAATGCCTAAGGCACAATTTTTCAGCCCCTGTTTAACAGGGGCGTGTAATTACAATTTTTTTAAAAAGATGCTTCGCAACAGGTGTGACTGCTGTGCTCCAAGTACAGTATCTGTGAGGGGTTGCAGTGTTGTGGCACCAGCACCAGTGCCTATGGCACAATTTTTCAGCCCCTGTTGGGGCGTGTAATTACAATTTTTAGGCAATGCTTTGCAACAGGTCTCATTGCTGTGCTAAGAGTACAGTATCTGTGAGGGGTTGCAGTGTTGTGGCACCAGCACCAATGCCTAAGGCACAATTTTTCAGCCCCTGTTTAACAGGGGCGTGTAATTCCAATTTTTTAAAAAGATGCTTCGCAACAGGTGTGACTGCTGTGCTCCAAGTACAGTATCTGTGAGGGGTTGCAGTGTTGTGGCACCAGTGCCTAAGGCACAATTTTTCGGCCCCTGTTGATGCGTGTAATTACAATTTTTAGGCAATGCTTTGCAACAGGTCTCATTGCTGTGCTAAGAGTACAGTGTCTGTGAGGGGTTGCAGTGTTGTGGCACCAGCACCAATGCCTAAGGCACAATTTTTCAGCCCCTGTTTAACAGGGGCGTGTAATTACAAATCTTGATCTAATAGTTTACAGCAGGGCCCATTCCTGCGCCCACCAAGAGTAACTATGAGGGCCTACAGTCTTGTGGCAACACCGTCCACCACCACCACCACCACCAAAGGCCCAATTTTTCTGCCCTGTTCAACAGGTGCATGCAATTACAAATCTTGATCTAATAACTCACAGCAGGGCCCATTCCTGCGCCCACCAAGAGTAACTGTGAGGGCTTACAGTCTTGTGGCAACACCGTCCACCACCACCACCACCACCACCAAAGGCCCAATTTTTCTGCCCAGTTCAACAGGTGCATGCAAGTACAAATCTTGATCTATTAACTCACAGCAGGGCCCATTCCTGAGCCCACCAGTCTTGTGGCTACACCAACATCTAATAGGGCAAATTTCTGCAGAGTATATACGGCAGGCCCCTACTTTCAAACATCCAACTTACAAACGACTCCTACTTGCAAACGGAAAGAGAAAACAGGAAGTGAGAGGAAATCTACCCCTAGGAAGGGAAATTCTATCATGTTAGATTTAATTTGGGAAAAGGGTATCTCCTCTCTACTGATGCTTTATCACCAATCCTTGTTTCAATTAAAACCCCACTTTTCCAAAAACATTTGTCATTGGTACGGAAAGTGAGGTGACATGTTCTGAACAGATGTGCAAAGACAGCAAATGTTACAGGGGTGATAACCCCTCCCTATGTTCTCCAAAAAGCTTAAAAATAGATTTTTTTGGGATGGAGCTACACTTCATAATGTACCTGTTCAGATTCTACTTAAGAACAAACCTACAGTCCATGTCTTGTTTGCACCACCTATATACTGCTGTTCAGAGTATATAGGGTTGTAGGTATAGGGTTTTATTTTGGGTGCGGGGTCCCCCTTAATATCCATACCAGCCCCAAAGGGGGGGGGGGGGGGGGGGGGGGGGGTTATGGGGTAGCCATGCCATTTTTCTCAAGGATTTTCAGCCATATGGCGGCCAGGACAAGACATGACATTAAAGCCGCAAGTGGTTTTAAATGGCTTCTTTTTTTCCTTTACAAATGTCATTTTGTGCAAGGACAGTTCTAAACACGGGAAACACATGCCACTTCACAGGCATACTTTAGACACCCCCCAGGTACCATATTTAAAGGAAAATTTCACTTTTTTTTTTTTCACTTTATGCATCATTAAAATGACTGCTCCCGAAAAAACGTTAGTTTTTAAAAGTTCTTTTTGCATTGATATATGTCCCCTGGGGCAGGACCCGGGTCCCCAAACCTGTTTTATGACATTAACATGCATATTGGCCGTTGTAATTAGCAATTTTGATTTCGAACGTTCGCGTCCATTATAACGAATAGGGTTCGAAAATTCGCGCAAACTTTCGGTCCGTTCGAAGGTTCTGGTGCGAACCGAACCCGGGGGTGTTCGGCTCATCCCTCCCAGGATGTTGATAAGTGAAGCCTAGTCATTACTGCTCACTTCCACCATCACAGGTGTAGGCTCTTAAATGCTGAGCTCAGAGCTACTACATCAGCAGAGAGAGAGAGCATGTGAGGGGTTTGAATCATACATAAAACTCGCACCTGTGTTGGAGGAGGTGAGCAGTAATGACTAGGCATCACTTAGCAATGTCCTAGCAATGTCCTGGGAGTATTCCAGTTAGGCCCCTTACACACTACCGCGACCTCAAAGTGATTTTGACGCGATTTTTAAGTAATTTCAGGGAACGCCTGTGTAACTCGCATCAAAGTCGGACCAAAGTAGTGCAGGGACTACTTTGAAGTCGGCGCGACTTGAAGTCGTATTAATATGAATGGTAGTCATTGGAAATCATGGAGAAAGACTTGCCATACGACTTTGCAGTCCCAAGTCGTTGGACAAGTCGTACAAGTGTGAAAGGGGCCTTAGACTTCATGATATATGTAAATGGCCTACACCTATAGCAAGGGTGTTACTCAGCTTTAGTCAGAGCCCCACAGTTTGTTTTTATCTACAAACACCCCTTATCTGCATAGCCAGTTTTGTTTTTTTGAAAGTCAAACTAACCATTTAAGTTATAAAATGTAATTTATGAGAATATTTTTATATCCATCTATGAATATATACTAATATCATTTGTGACTAGTTCAAAGTCTTATAAGTATACAGAGGCTTATCCAATGGCAATGATCAGACGTGCCCATATAAATGCAGATTAGTAATTTTTACCAAGTGATAGTGAATTTATCAATAACAGATCAATTTGGATAAAGACGTAAAAATTCCGTCATCCCTATTTGCTTATTTAAATGGCTAGTAATATATGATCTAATGCGCACAGTCTAACATTTTCCCTGAAATGTACCAATTGTAGCTAAGATAGACTCTACATGACTGTAACTGTAATTCATTTGGAATAGTAAAGGTCCTGTTCACATATAATAAATAAAAAATGCATATAAATGGAATACGTGCCTTTCAGTGAACGGTAGTTACTTTCGCAAACATATATTGTATCATCTACATGTGGCAGAGTCAAAGACTAATGAACAAATGTTTAAAAGAAATTAAATATTGTTTACCCGTAGACTTAGACTTTAACTTGGATTCCAAATTATTGCGCTAAAACTCATCCTAACTTTTAACCATTACTTAACCTCAAATTCTCCTCAAACTCAGCCATAAGTAGTGATATTATCGCAAAAAATAATATATTATCAGAGTGATCATTACCAACAGAAAAACACTAGTTAATATTAAAAGTTAATATTACTGTCTCACTCAAAATTGTATGCAGCTAAACAAATCTATGCTGCAATATGTCAACCAGGAATATTGGTATGTGTTATACAGTATACTGTATACAGAGAGAGTATGGGGGGGGGATCAGTCATAGGAAAGTAAAGTATGGCCTCAAATATCAAAAAATGTACTACTTTTCTATCCATGAAATATAGAACTACCTACCAGATATAAGTGTTGTAACCAAATAAGACAAATAATGTTTTGTGCATTATCTACTTGAAAATACATTGTATTTGAATCAGCTCTTATATATGTATTTTTGTTAATGTATTTGATTTTGGTATAAATACATTTTAAACACATGAATTTGTTATACAATCGTTTTTCTATCATCTAACGTATAGCTCGAGGCTTACTGGATGGCAAGTGTTCTTTTTGTGTTTTGAATTTCACAAATGAAATAGTTGAGAGCGGAATTCTGCATTCTTCCCCATGCTGTTGGGAAGCAGACTTACAATGCGGATGGTTCAGCTTTTTTATTAAAGTCTGCTTTCAGGACTTTCGGTCACAGAGGAGATACTGTGAGTGACTGTTCATAATCCACTAAAGTTTCAACTCTTTTAAGCTGAAAGGCAGCCAAAACCAAAAATAAAATCTTTTTTTTGCACCACTTCTGAAAAGGGGCAACTTTGATGTAGAATTTCCCATGGCAAGCTTGAGTTTAAAAGTAATTCTAAACCCAAGAAGAAGAATTTTTATGTTTAATATGTATAGCAGCTAGAGATGGGCGAATGGTTCGGCCCGAGCATAAGTTCGGCGAACACCGAACAATATGCGTTGTTCGGGACAAATTTGAAAGTTGCCGGAACACCGTTAAAGTCTATGGGACACTAACATGAAAAATCAAAAAAAGTGCTAATTTTAAAGGCTTATATGCATGTTATTGTCATAAAAGTGTTTGGGGACCTGGGTCCTGCCCCAGGGGACATGTATCAATGCAATTTTTTTTTTTTTAAACTGACATTTTTTCGGAGCAGTGATTTTTTTTAATGCTTAAAATGAAACAATAAAGATTAAATAATCCTTTAAATATCGTGCCTGGGGGGTGTCTATAGTATGCCTGTAAAGTGGTGCATTTTTCCCATGTTTAGAACAGCACCACAGCAAAAATTGTCATTTAAAACTGATTGTGGCTGTAATGAATTGCCAGGTCTCGGCAATATAGATAAAACTCATTGAAAAAAAAAACACCCCCCAGTCCATTACCGGCCCTTTGGGTCTGGTATGAATATTAAGGGGAACCCCAAACCAAAAATAAAAAAAAATTGCACAGGGTCCCCCCAAAATCCATACCAGACCCTTATCTGAACACGCAACCTGGCAGGCCGCAGGAAAAGAGGGGGACGAGAGAGTGCCCCCTCTCCTGAACCATACCAGGCCACATACCCTCAACAAAATGTTTTTATTTTTTAATAAAGGACTTGTCCCAAGCTGTCTCTTGTCTTTTTTACAATTTTTGACACTTTTTTTGTGAAATGGTAGGGGTATAATGTACACCGTTACCAATTCACATAGGGGGGAGGGCGGGATCTGGGGGTCCCCTTGTTAAAGGGGGCTTTCAGATTCTGATAAGCCCCCTGCCCGCATAACCCCACTACTTTTTCACATAGGGCCAGGCAGGTTTGGACAGCTTTTTTCCCTTAATAAATACAATTATCATTTAAAAACTGCATTTTGTACTTAGTTGGGTCATCTATGTGTAATATAACAATTTTTTGAGGATCTGAATCATTTAAGTGGGACAAATATGCAAAAAAATTGAAAAATCAGGAAGGAAGCAAATACTTTTTCACACAAGCTTATCTATCTTATTAATACTGACATTATTATTATTTATGGTACTTATATAGTGCTGTCAATGTACACAGCGCTTTACATGTACATTGTACATTCACATCGGTCCCTACCCTCAAGGAGCTTACAATCTAAGGTGACATACATACTTACCTACAAAGCTCTACAATTTTACTTTTGGGGTAAGTGGGGGTTTCACTTATCATATCATTCTCTATGTAATATCTTATCCAGTAGCGGCTGGTGCTCAACATTTTTGGGGGGGCGCAAACAAACTGAAAAATACTGAAAAAAAAACCATCAATTGCAGCCTCACTCTGCCCATCAAATGCAGTTACTGTGCTTCATCATATGCAGCCACTTGTGCCCCATCAAATGCAGCCACTTGTGCCCCATCATATGCAGCCACTTATGGCCCATCATATGCAGCCACTTGTGTCCATCATATGCAGCCATGTGTGCCCATCATATGCAGGCACTTGTGCCCCATCATATGCAGTCACTTGTGCCCCATCATATGCAGCCAATTGTGCCCCATCATATGCAGCCACTTGTGTCCATCATATGCAGCCACTTGTGTCCATCATATGCAGCCACTTGTGCCCCATCATATGCAGACACTTGTGCCCCATCATATGCAGCCACTTGTGCCCATCATATGCAGCCACTTGTGTCCATTATATGCAGCCACGTGTGCCCATCATATGCAGCCACTTGTGCCCATCATATGCAGCCACTGTGATCCCCGCCTGCCCAGAACTTACCCCATCTTGGGGGCAAGTCAGGCAGAAGGTGACGGCGGCGAGTTGTGTGGGACAAGCAGCGGGTCCTCCATGCTGTCCTCCATACTTCCCTTCATTTCTTCTTACGTTCCGCTAGGTGTCCAAAAGGATCGCCTCTGCCTTCAGCCAATCAGGTGACAGGTATTAGACCCACGCTTTCTAATTGTCGGAGAGGGGGTTCAGTTTTAGAAAAGCAAATATTCATTTGCTTTTCTAACACACCTTGGTGGGCTCCGAGCGCATTGCTCCGCTCTCTGAGTCCACCTTTTTTGAAGCCTATTAGAGCCTATGGCTCTAATCAGGTGCTTCAAAAAAACACCACTGCCACTGTAATTCAGGCGCCAGGCGTCCGAAAAGGGGATGGACGCCTGAATAGGGGGTGGCAGCGGCGGCCATTGATAGATTCATGCAATGCATGAATCTATCCATTTGTCATATGGGGGTGGCACGACAGAGGGTGCGCCCTTAATGGATGCACTGCCACTGATCTTGTCTTATCTTACAGTATCTTATCATATAATACAACACTTATCTTATCTTATCTAGCTATCTTATCTTTAAATCTATTTTTATTAACTATCTTAACAGTATACCTATATACATTCATACAGTATTTAACAACATACTTACCTACAAAACTCAACATATTTACTTATGGGGTAAGTGGGGGTTTCACTTATCATATCATTCTCTATGTAATTATCTTATCATATCTTATCATATAATATAACACTTATCTTATTGTATCTTATCTTATCTAGCTATCTCATCATTGAATCACATTTTTTTTTTTTTACTTTTTTTTCTTATTTTATCAGTATATATATATATATATATACATTCATACTTACCAACATACTTACCCACAAAACTCTACATACTTACATTGAGATGAATGAGGGTGCCACTTTTAGTTGCTTGAGGTCATCCCAGTTGACATCCCTGAAGAAAGGATGACCTCTAATATCACCATTCATCCCCAGACGTAGATTGGGTGTTTCAATCAGAAGCTGAAAAGGTAGAGAAAAAAAGGATTAAACTCTCTGTTCAGCCATTTGTAACTCTGATTCTCCTCTATATAAGACACACACTGTCTAGTCATAGTTTAATATAACAGAACTCCAACAACTGACAGCAAATAATCATTAGGAATTACAATGACCCCTTATGATACATTTTCCCTCACTTCCTGTCCCTGGGATGTCCATACAATAAATGGGGTTTGTTTTCACTGAGACAGGAAGTCACGGACAGCAATGAGAGCATAGTTAGACATTTTAACACTTTTATATGCTACTAAAAAAAAAAATATTTTTTTGTCGGTGTTCTTGCTGCGGAGACTTACTTCCTGTCCTGACAATGACGTAAAAAATGACATCCAGACTTTCTATGAATCACATATACCTAACACTTATTATGACCCAAACACTTAACCTACTCTTAGCACTTAAATTGACCTTAAGCTTTGTTTTTTTATAAAATCTTTTTTATTAAGTTTTGCATTAACACATAAACTTGCCCACGCAGGGGCTAAACATTACCCACGTAGGGGCAGATCCTCTGATGCAGCAACAACCACAACAGTGTACATCATATAACATAACCAGACTGCCTCTGAAGCAGCAACATACCGCAACAGGGCAGACCAATAAAACACAACTTACTTATCTATACCCCAATATGGGGAGAGGTTTAGTTCAGGAGGGTCTGTGCTCAATATTATAATAACAGGATAATGTGACATGAGGGTACTTGGGTCAATTTGCTATCATACTATAACCTGAAAGTTAATTAATTAAAATTAATTAACCTTAAGCTTTAATAAAATAATTATAATTAAATATTTCCTAACTCCCACCTTAATCTTTACATTTTTCCCAATCCCTCAGCTCACACTAAGAATAAAACTCTACAGTTACCCTAATTCTAACACTTAACCCTACCCCTCTCCTTAACATGAGACCTTTATTCAATCCTAACCTAACTGTAATATAACACTTAGCCTCCTTACTAAAGCCCCGTACACATGAACTAAACATCAGGCGGCATCGGCCCATGTGTACTGCAGCGGGTCCGACAGAAGCCAGCTGTTCGGCCAGGTTCTGTCAAAGGGGCATGACCGAAAAAGTTCTGCCAACCGGCTCACGTTTGAGTGCTGACCGGAGTGTTCTTACGGGGGTGAGTTTACATCTATGTGGGAAACATTGGAGCATGGATATATCAACTTTTTTTTATTGCTTTTGACAGTTGTTTTTACTGAAGCTACATTGGTATTGTGCCTATCACGTTTTTTCAGTTTAACAAGTTGCTTAAAAAATTTAATGAACTTAAACAGAAGGATAAAACTCTTGGAAGGACAAGGGGGTGAATATAAAAGTTTGTCATCTTAGAATATACATTTGTTCATGAGAAGATAACAACCTTAGATGCTCCACCATGCAAACTGTTCTATGGTGGCTTTCTAGAGATCAAATCTGTCTGCGGAAGATTCATGTGGTGTGGCGTTATCTGATGACTAAAATGAACAGATGTAAATGACATACCTTTTTGATGAGATCGTCCAAATCAGGGTCCAAGCCATATGTTGATAAAATGGAGGACTCGAACCAGGGGGGTGATTGGCCAGTTGCAATGGCAAACAACGTAGCTCCGAAAGAGTACCAATCCACCACTGTGTTGTAGGGCTTTCCAGCAACTATCTGTCAAGAAAAGAGAGATAAGATGTTTAAGTTGTGCCATATTACACAAATGATCATAGCAGGCAACAACTACAATATGGTAATGATCTTTAGATGTGATCAGATCTATTATAAAGCCCGCTCTTTCTGAATGTTACAGTTAGCGCTCGTTTATACTTGGGGTTGGGGGTTCAGTAAAAACAGAAGGTTAAGGCTTGTTTTTTCCGCTCCCTTAAGCTGCAAAGGCAGCTGGATTGGGGTATACACATACTTTGAGCATGGAAACACAGATTGCTTTTCAGAGATGGGGCATTGATGGCCAAAAGTTTAAACACTGCCTCAGGAAAAGTTCCTTAACTACCATATTTATCGGCGTATAACACTCACATTTTTCCCCTGAAAATCGTGGGCAAATCATGTGTGTGCGTGTTATATGCTGATTTCTGGCTGCCTCGGAGGGGCTCATGGAACACAAACACTGCCTCAGGAAAAGTTCCTTAACTACCATATTTATCGGCGTATAACACTCACATTTTTCCCCTGAAAATCGTGGGCAAATCATGTGTGCGTGTTATATGCTGATTTCTGGCTGCCTCGGAGGGGCTCATGGGACATCATGTGTGTGTGTTATATGCCGATTTCTGGCTGCCTCGGAGGGGGAGAAGGGGGCGAGCACTGCTGGATTACACAGAGCCACAATCTCCTGTGCACCCGGCGCTCAGTCACACACAGTCCCGCCTCCTGGCCTGGCATTGGACAAGTGGTCTATCATATGAGCCAGGCCAGGAGGTGGGACTGTGAGTGACTGTGAGCGCCAGGTACACAGGAGATCGTGGCTCTGTGTAGTCTGGCACTGGTGAGGCTGCAGCGATGGGCACTGAGCAGGCTGCATTGATGGGCAATGGAGAGGCTGCATATGACCACTGAGCAGGCTGCATTAATGGGCAATGGTGAGGCTACAGATGGGCACTGAACAGGCTGCATTGATGGGTAATTGTGAGGCTGCAGATGGGCACTGACCAGGTTGCAATGGTGAGGCTGCATATGGGCACTGAGCAGGCTGCAATGATGGGCAATGTGGAGGCTGAATTGATGGACACTGGTGAGGCTGCAGATGGGCAATGGAGAGGCTGCATTGATGGGCACTGGTGAGGCTGCAGATGGGCACTGATAAGGCTGCATTTGATGAGCTGTGACCCTTATTTTGCTACAAAGTTCTTTATTTAATTTTTTTTTTTCCTGAAACTTCCCTGTGCGTGTTATGCCCCGATTAATAAAGTAGTTTGCCTCTCACACCTTTTCATTCCCTATGGACCGGAGCAATTTTTACATTTCCGCTATGGACATATGGATTTATTCAGCAATAACTTTATCATTACTAAGAAGGTAATGCAAACAAGGATTTCTTTTCATGATATTGTCTTGCAGCAATGATTTTTAATTGAACAAGCATTATATAAGAAAGGGGAGTCAGGTTTTGCTAGTGGGTAGTAATAAACCTAACAGAAAACTGCCATTTTCTTTACTAGACATCTCAGTTACCAGATTCCTAATCCATATGATTAGAGAAACACTCCGCTCCTAAAAATATAAACAGTGCTGACAAAGTAAGTAGGACTAACATCACTTTCCTTTGGGGTGGCATATCCCATTGTGCCTGCAAATAAGGATGAGCTCTGGCGTGTTCGCACACTCCACGCGCAGAGCCTGCCAGGAAGTCGGCACAGCGCTGCGCTAATCACAGGCAGTGAGACATTTCCCGATCTCTGCAGCCGCACATTGGGAAAATGTCTCACTGCCTGTGATTAGCGCAGCGCTGTGCCGACTTCCTGGCGGGGTCTGCGCGTGGAGTGTGCGAACACGCCAGAGTCATCCTTACCTGCAAAGCCCTGTCCACGCCTCTCTGACTCTTCTCTGAAGTCAGCGATCCTTACATGGCCATCTTCGCCAATCAAGATATGCTCCCACTTTATATCTCTGTAAATAGAAATGCATTATCGTTAATCTCTTTATTCACACCGAGGCAGTTCTTTGAGATGCATTAAGGCATAGGTGTTGATGCAAATTATGTCACAGATTAAAGTGCATTGCAAAGTAGCAGTTCATATATTTGTATATGCTGCCAATACACCACAATAGACCATATATTTGTATAGGCTGTCAATAAACCACAACAGACCATATCTTTAAAAAGGCTGCCAATACACCACAACCGACCTTAAATTGGACATGTACCATTTTTCTCGACAGGGTGCAACAATGCATGGTAGTGCACTACCCCGCAAAGTGGTGTGCTGCAATGCATTGGTGTTGCAGGAGCATTGCCTTGAACATTAATCGGTGATGCATTAATGTGTGTATGCTCCTTTACAATGAATTCCATGTCCAATACACATAGATTTATATTAGACTTGGTTTGTGCTGTTGCAGTATGTGCCCAGTAGCGCACTGAGGGGATTTACTAAAACTGGAGCAGTCAGAATCTGGTGCAGCTGTGCATGGTAGCCAATCATCTGCTAACTTCAGGTTTTTATAATGCAGCACACCATAATGCATGGAAGTGCATTTCCATGCAGAGTGGTGTGCTGCAATGCACATGCATTGGCAAAGTGCATTAGGGTGCCATTAAAAAGAAATAGCACTGCAGTGAACCAACATGCATAATGCACATTTCCTGATGCCAACATGGCAGCATACTAGTGATAGAGCTACGCCTCTTGACCACTCCCTCAGGACCAGTGAATAGCATAAATGAAAGGCCTAGTTAGGCCCCACCCCATTCTTTTTTTTCCCTCATACCTCAACGCACCAGTGAAGAGTAAGCGTACTATGTTCCCACCTCTGCCTCCGCGCAGCATCCGGCTGGGTTCAAGCCTCTCCCAGTGCGAAGTCCCAGCGCTCAGGCTGCTAACATGCACTTTAATCTGGGAGCCCCTTCTGTGGGTCTTATTGGGGCCCCTGCAGTGTTTCCTCTTTAGGAACGAAATCTGTTTTTAAAATTGATAACTGCAGCACTAGTGGAATATGGGGGGCCAGCTATGCTTTATCTCTCTCTTAGCCCCTTGTGCCCTACAGGGTCGCCTGTACCTTTTACCTATGTCTCCCTCTTGTCTTTCATTACCTTTCCCATTCCCTGCTGTCCTCTGCAGGTGTTGCATGTGTGTGTAGGTATGCATGTATAAGTGATATGTGTGTGTATACATATATACACGTTTAAAAAAAAAAAAAAATATGTGGATGTGTGCATATGCATATGTGTATGTGTGGGGGTGTATGTAAATACATGTTTGTATTGTAGGGGATCAGAGGGGTGAAAGGCCGGTTCAGACAGTTCAGTAAAATAAAAATGGCTTTATTCAGCAAAACAAACAGAAGAAAATGACAGGCTTGTCTTGTCACACAGGTGCAGAGATAGGAAAGGTTCAGTCTCTTTAACCAACAGGCTGATATATAGACTAAAGTACATGGCTGTAGCCAGAGCTACAGTCTCTAATATGGTTTTGCTCACCCCATCAGGTACATAATCCAGCAAATGGATCCTCACACAGCAGGCAGCTGTGTGTGTGTCTCTCGCTCTCCAAACACACTCTCCTCTGACATCTTCAGCTCAGCTGACAGTAAGCAGGGCTGAGGGAGAAGTTCCTACACTCTTTCATTAACCCTTTGCTAACCCACCCCAGACTGACCCTCTGCAGTATGTGTTTAGGTGTGTGTGTGTGTGTGTGGGTATGTTTGTATATGTGGGTATGTTTGTATATGTGTACATATGTAGGTATATGTAGATAAATAAAAATAGGAAAGTGGGATCCTTTTTCCTATATCTACTTCTGATCCTTCTGTTGCTTTTCAGCTATCCTCACCTCAGCTGGTCATCCCATTTCTCCACAGATCAAGAGTCAGTTACCGCTCATATAAAGACCCTCAACAACTAGTGGGGACCACCATATCGGCAATCGCAAGAACTTTAGGCAGAAGGTTATCAGAGATTCAAACTCTTGGAGCTTCAAAGTAAAATAAAAATAAAAAATTATATATAATATATACCTTTCTTTCCAGAAAGAGTAGAGTTGGATCTTGTAAATCATTCTACATCAAACGTAGCAACAGACTGCTATTTAACAGACAGCTGGACATTGCATAACTTTCCTGAACATCACACAGGAAAGTCACACGTACTGTTCATTTTCAGAACTATAAAGAGAGTATCTCTCTACAATTGTCCCTTGCAGGCCATCTAAATAAACTTTTTGTCATTCCAGTTGGGAATCATCAAGGGAAAGAGGTTACTGCCTGGATCCTAGCAGGCTTGGTTGTGTATAGTAGTGAACATATTACAGCGCACACATTCAAGAATGACATTTCCTGTGATTCTTGAATGTGTGCGTTGTAATATGTTCGCTATTGTTTGTTGGTCTAATGGAAGTAACATCTTGATAAAAACGCATTAGGGTGTGCTTCTAAAATATGTTTTTGTTGGTTGTGTATATGACTAGAGGTCGCGAGCCTCCGTCAGTGGCGGCGGAGCACTCTACCAGAGCGGTTAAAGCCTCATAGGCAACACATTCAAGAGAATCTATGGTGTCCATCTATACAGGGGTATTATGGTCACTTCAACATTCCTACTCAAACTTTTTTTTTCCAAGAAAAGTTTATTGTCAACAAAAAGAACAACATGCAGTCTTACACAGTAAATGCGTACATCGTGGTGCAGAATACATGTAAACATCAACCAATTGAAACAATGCAATTAGAGCTTAACAGGTAAGTTCCCTGAGATTTAAACATATGGCGGGATTGCTGCGTGCGTAGTCAAGCCCATAAACCTAGAACAAGTGAACCACCGCCAATGGAGAGGCAAGGGCCTCAGAGGCGTGTGGTGCAGATGAACAACAATACAAACAGCGTGGTAAGCTCATGAATTAATGAATGAATAATTGAGGGTGAATATTTTCCCATATCCTCACTAAGTACTCAAACTTGACGGAATAGACCCGAGGGCCTTGTCATCAGGGGACTTTGTAGGAAGGACTATTCAGTCCTCTGTCTCATCCTAATTAGAAGATTGGTTTGACAAGTAGATCCCACCCTGAAAGCTAGTTATCTATCACTAGTATGCTGCCATGTTGGCGTCAGGAAAACGGAAAATTGTATCAAATACTTGCCGTAATTTTCCTTTCCTGCCGCCAAACCATGGCAGCATACGGTCCCATCCTTTACCATTAACCATAGGTTTCGGTATGTAGCTAATTACAGAGAATGGGGTGGGGCCTAACTAGGCCTTTCATTTATGCTATTCACTGGTCCTGAGGGAGTGGTCAAGAGGCGGAGCTCTATCACTAGTATGCTGCCATGGTTTGGCGTCAGTAAAAGGAAAATTACGGAAAGTATTTGATACAATTTTCAGTTTTTAAATTTTTTGATAACACGTGAATTCTGGCAACAAAGTGGTGACAACCCAACCTTAATCTTCGCATGGGGACACATAAGTATATATCACCTTATGTTGGCTATAAACAATTCTATTTTTTTCAGACAATGTTTTAGAATCACAAAATTTACAAACTACTTTGTAGCTGGAGGACATACTGCATTAGATATAAATGTATCTAATTGTTTAGGTGGTCCTCGCTCTACAGTTGTTGGTAAATCTTGTTGATTAAAATCTAACTCCATGTTTAAAGTCCCTTTTCAATGGTTTGTCTGGCCCAAATGAACTTTTTGCTGTATTGACAGGTGTGTTTGCTGGGTGCACTGTATTAACTTTAAGCATTTATTCCATGGGGGCAACATTAAACTATACTCCCGATACTATCCATCATGGTTCTACAGCGATTCCCCCACCACGGGTTCAAGGGGGGTGGCAATCGGGTTCTCTAAAAATATTAAATTTACATTAACAGACAGACTCGAGGATCCCGAGGGCCGTTATCTCTTTCTGAAGGGGAAGGTAGTGGAGAGTGTGTTCACCTTTATCAATGTCTATGGCCCAAATAAAAACCCGGCAAGATTTCTGTCACACATCCTAGGGTTGGTACCAGGGTTTAAGTCGGGCGACGTGGTTTTGGCGGGGGACCTTAATTTTTACCTAGACCCCGAATATGATAGCACGTCGCGAGCTCGTGGTCCGAGCCTAACACAAATGAAAAAATTTCAGCCGAAGATGACCCAGAATCAGTTAATCGACGGGTGGCGAGCGACACACGCAAAAATGAGAGATTATACTTTCTTTTCCCCAGTTCATGGTACCCATTCACGCCTGGACTATTTTCTCATAGACCATAGACTACTGGAATGAGTAGTCTCTACTCAGATAGAAATAACGACCCTATCAGATCACGCCCCGGTCTCGCTGAAGATGAGGATCCCTGAACCCCTAAGGCTGCCCTTCTCATGGCGTCTAAATGACCAGTTGATCCTGGAAACTGAGACTGCTGACACTGTGAGAAGGGAAATTGAAATTTTTTTTTCTCAAAATGACACGGGAGATATCTCACCCACAACTTTATGGGAGGCGCATAAGGCCTATATAAGGGGCATCCTCATCTCCATCGGAGCCAGGAAAAAAAAAGAAAATAAGACTAAGATGCTCGAAATAACAAATGAGATTCTGAGGCTGGAAAGGGAACATAAAAGCAACGGGACACATAAGCAAGAGATATACCACAGGCTGATTAATAAAAGGGAGGAGCTAAAAACGGTTATGGAGGCAGAATCCAGAAAGTGGTTCCACAAAATAGACAAGGAGAAACATCAGTGGGGGGACAAATCTGGAAAACATCTTGCAAGGATGCTTAAAAAGAAAAGGGAATTGAATTTTATTGAAAAAATTCAAAATGAGTCCGGAGAAATGGTCTATTTGACCAAAGGTATAGCAAATGTTTTCAAGACTTATTACGAAAGACTGTACAATGTCAGACAGAATGAGCAGCAAAATTCCGCTCTAAGCGCTGAGGGGAAAGATTTTTGAATGAACTGTGCTCTACCGGTTCTTTCAGAATCCGATAGACTTAACAACCGAGGCTGAAATCTTGGATGCTTTAGGAGGCTCTCCGAGTGGTAAAAGCCCGGGCCCGGATGGCTTCACATTGACATATTTAAAGAAGTATAAAGATATTTTGGTCCCGAGACTATGTCGATATTGGAACCATCTAGGAACGGACTGTATAATGGGGAGAGAGGCCCTCGAGGCATCAATCACTCTTAGAATGAAGGAAGGCAAAGATAGGACCCTGTGCTCAAGTTACCGCCCGATAGCTCTTTTAAACACAGATACTAAGTTATATGCAAAAGTTCTAGCTAATAGACTGAAGGGAAAAATGCCGGAATTAGTTCACCCGGACCAAGTTGGGTTTGTCACTGGGAGAGAAGGCCGGGATAACGGGGTCCGGACCTTATTGTTGCTCCAGAACTTTTTGCGACCGAAAAATAGAGAACCTGCTCTCAATCTTTTGCTGGCTGGAATTCGAGACAGCAAAAGTCTGATGGAGCATACACGCGGTCGCATTTTCCGACCAAAAAATCTCATTAGTTTTTTGCTGGCCGAATTTCCGATCGTGTGTACGCGGCATAAGAGCTATTTGGGGGCAACTCTAAAATAAAAAACATAAACTTGCCGATGGATGAAGCCTTTTTCGTGGAGTTGCTGGAGTCCAATGATGATTTATGCTGCATAGAATGTATTGAAGGAGAAACAAAAATGATTTGTATTCTTCTAATATACAGTTGTTCTCATAAGTTTGCATACCCTGGCAGAAATTGTGAAATGTTGGCATTAATATTGAAAATATGACTGATCATGCCAAAAAACTCTTTTATTTAACCATTTCCATATTCGCCCATAGACATATGATGTCCGCAGACGGGATCTACCATCCTGGGCGAGCATCATATGACGTCCTCAACTTCCCGGCACTGTTGGGTGTGCGCGCGTGCCACGTCGCCGAGGAGCCATTGCGTTGACCGCCGGGCACTCGCGATTGCTCGTTACAGAGCGGGACTGTGGATCTGTGTGTGTAAACACACAGATCCACGTCCTGTCAGGAGAGAGGAGACTGATCGTGTGTTCCTTGTATATAGGGACATGGATCGGTCTCCTCCCCAAGTCAGTCCCCTCCTCCCACAGTTAGAATCACTCCCTAGGTAACACATTTAACCCCTTGATCACCCCCTAGTGTTAACCCCTTTCCTGCCAGTGACATTTATACAGTAATCAGTGCATTTTTATAGCACTGATCGCTGTGTAAATGTGAATGGTCCCAAAATAGTGTCAAAAGTGTCCGATGTGTCCGCCGCAATGTCAAAGTCACTATAAAAATTGCAGATCACCGCCATTACTAGTAAAAAAATAATAATAATAAAAATGTCATGAATCTATCCCCTATTCTGTAGGCGCTATAACATTTGCTCACACCAATCTATATACGATTATTGCAATTTTTTTACCAAACATATGTAGAAGAATACATATCGTCCTAAACTGAGAAAAAAACTTTTTTTTGTCTTTTTTTAATTTGATATTTATAGCAAACAGTAAAAAATATTGTGTTTTTTTCAAACTTGTCGCTCTTCTTTTGTTTATAGCGCAAAAAAAAAAAAAAAGAGGTGATCAAATACCATCAAAAGAAAGCTATATTTGTGGGGAAAAAAATTATAAAAATTTCATATGGGTACAGTGTTGCATGACTGGTCAATTGTCATTCAAAATGTTACAGCTCTGAAAACTGAGAATTGGCTTGGGCAGGAAGGGGGTGAAAATGCCCTGTATTGAAGTGGTTAAGGATAGCAATCACATGAAGCCATTTATTATCACATAGTTTTTTGGATCCTTTTTAATCATAATGATAACAAAAATCACCTAAATGGCCTTGATAAAAAAGTTTACATACCCTGGAATGTTTGGCCTTGGTACAGACACAGAAGGTGGCACACACAGGTTAAAATGGCAATAAAAGGTTAATTTCCCATATGTGTGGCTTTTTAAATCACAATTAGTGTCTGTGTATAAATAGTCAATGAGTTTGTTAGCTCTCACATGAATGCACTAAGCAGGCTAGACACTGAGCCATGAGGAGGTAGAAAAGAACAGTCAAAAGATCTGCATAACAAGGTAATTACATTTTACAAAGATGGAAAAGGATATAAAATATGGCCTTGAATATGCCAGTCAGTACTGTTTAATTACTTAATAAGAAGTGGAAAATTTGGGGAACTCTTGATACCAAGCCAAGGTCAGGTAGATCAAGAAAGATTTCAGCCACAACTGCCACAGGAACAGTTTATCCAATATACTGCCATCTAGTGGCAAAAATAAGTACAAAAGGCATATGGAAATGTAATGTTTGCTGTCAAACACGACCCCCAGTGGTCAAAAAGCGTTATATTAAAATGTCAAAATCATTGCCAAGCTGCAAATGATACAAGTAGTCCTCTATGTTAAAATATAACTAACGACAAAAACTTTATTGGTAAGTTTTGGATAGAATAGAGAGGAATCAGACTAGATCATTCATAAATCTGTAGAATAATTAAGACAATATTCGTATTACTGAGCACTAACTTTCAACATGTAATGGTATGGATGAGCAATGGGTGTAGCCTGACTTCTATTGATTCTCCATTATTCTTAAGAGAGTGGTTAATGGATAATTTTGCTTGTTAGTTTTAGCTGATTAGCCAGTTTACTACTACTGTTTTAGAACCGGAGGCACCATTATTAAAGGGTTATATCTAATATATCTAAACAGCTTTGCAATAAGAAACTATAGAATCTATTTAATTTAGACCAGAGTGGATCTTTAACCACCTCACGCCCGCCGGCCATCAAATGACGGGTAGGCGGCGCGGCTCTCATTCTGGGAGGCCGTCATATGATGTCCACCCAGAACGACCGCTCTTGCGCGGCCGTGGGGGTGTGCATCGCGACGATCGATGGTGGGGTGTATCAGTCAGACACACCGCTACACCGATCTCGGTAAAGAGCCTCTGACGGAGGCTCTTTACCACATGATACGCTGTGTCCAATCATGGCTGATCATGATGTAAACAGGAAGAGCAGTTGATCAGCTTTTCCTCACTCGCGTCTGACAGACGCGAGTACAGGAGAGCCGATCGGCTGCTCTCCTGACAAGGGGGGTCTGTGCTGATTGTTTATCAGTGCAGCCCCCCCCCCCCCTCTCAGATGCCCACCCATGACCACTAGGATGCCACCAGGACCACCAGGGATTGGCACCACCCTGGAATACCCGGTTTGCCACCCTAGACCACCAGGGAAATGCCAATCAGTGCCCAGGCAGGTGCTAATTAATGACCATCCCCAATGCTTGCCAGTGCCAGTACCATCAGTGATGCCTATCAATGCCATCTATCAGTGCCACATATCAGTGCCCAGCAGTGCCGCCTATCATTGCCCATCAGTGCCCAGCAGTGCCACCTATAAGTGCCACCCATAAGTACCCATCAGTGCAGCCTTCCAGTGCCCATCAGTGTCGCCTATCAGTGCCCATCAGTGCCACTCATGAGTGCCCATCAGTGCCACCTATCAATGCCCATCAGTGCTGCATATCAGTGCCACCTACCAGTGCCCATCAGTGCAGCCTATCAGCGCCCATTGTCAGTGCCAGTCAGTGCTCATCAGTGCCACCTCATTGGTGCCACCTTATCAGTGCCCGTCAGTGCCGCCTTATCAGTGCCATCAGTGAAGGAGAAAACTTACTTATTTACAAAATTGTATAACAGAAACAAAAGAAAAAAATAATTTTTTAAAAAATTTTAGGTCTTTTTTTATTTGTTTAGCAAAAAATAAAAAACGCAGAGGTGATCGAATAGCACCAAAAGAAAGCTCTATTTGTGGCAACAAAATGATAAAAATTCTGTTTGGTTACAGTGTAGCATGACAGTGCAATCTGCATTTAAACAGCGACAGTGCTGAAAGCTGAAAATTGGCTTGGGCAGGAAGGGGGTGTAAGTGCCTGGTATTGAGGTGGTTAAGTGTGCCTATCACTATTCTTGTTTATAATGAAACAGTATTCACAAGGGCAAAAAGTTAAAGTACCCTAAGCTCAGTCCTGGAAGGTTGTCATCATTGGATACAATTAATTTAGAAAGCTCGGACTCTGGCTGACATTCTCTGACTTTTGCTGGCAACATTCATCTCATGTATAACAGAGAATGTGATGTCGCTGAACGCTTCACCTAGTAAATGTCAAAGAAAGTTTCAATTGCAGCAGGGTAATTCTTTTGGTTAATGTGCAGCAAAATATGCCACAAATAATTCTTAGAAATGCCCCCGGATAAACGTTCTTTGTTAAATGCTGCATTTATTGAATGCATTTTAATGCCTGCATTGCTTTTGCAGTAGGGCAAGAGAAATTAAAAATAATGTGTTTTGGTATATTTGTGGCCCAGTGAAAAGTATTTGATGTAGTAAAAAAAAAGTGTTGAGCAACAATTTGTAGTGTCGTCTTCTTTTTCAAACTTAATATGAAGGCTGTGGAGAGATAAGTAACATTGTAATGCTTATGTCATGCCGTAGCTCTTTTAGGGCATGTGTCTTTCAAAAGGGTCATCTGGTTCAGTTGTAAGCCCTAAGATCAGAATATAGCTCTCTCTGGGAGTTTTCTTCTAATTTATTTTTGCCTACACACAGAATTTTTATGGTTGAATACATTTTTTATTAACCATTTTTCAAGTAAAGCAGTAGGGGGTACAGAATGAAGAAAGAAGGGGGGTTGGAGGGTAGTGATAGACAAATACCACCCCATAAATGTTACACATAGTTAGGTCATATAAATTCAGATAACATTACATGAGAGTTGCAGACAATAGCCTAAGCATTTAGTGTATCCATTCAGTTGGATATATAGAATTGTATATAACTCAGGGGTGGGGAGGGATGGGGGAAAAGGAAGGGGGGAGTGGGGTAAGGGGGTTATAGATATACAGTTAGTGTGACGTTTACCTTTCATTCTCAGTATGGCTGAGATTGGATGCTTAGAGGGCCGTTCACTGGGGTGTGGTCATCTATTCATCTGGACCACTTACTCCAGTGATGTTCCAGCTGTGGGCACAAAAGGCATCTCTCAGCTCATCCTCTAGTGAATCTGTTCAATAGTCTATCTGAGGTTGAATAATGGACCCAGACATACCATAGTTTAAGGTGTTTATCCCAGTTGTCTCCCTCCCTAGCATGCATTTCCTCCATAAGCATGACGTCATTAAGGATGGCAATCCACCTGTGGAGAGGGGGGGGGGGGTTACTTCAGATTTCCAATATTTTGCGATCAGCTGCTGAGCTGCTGATATAAATAAATCTAAGGAGGTTGGTTTTCTGGGATTTGACTGATCCCGGGGAGGATAGACAGTAGGGCCACCTTTGGGGAGAGGACGAGAGAGTCATCATTCATTATAGATCTCAAATATACCTTTCCAAAAGGGGTGGATTCGATCACATTCCCACAAGATATGTTCTTTTTCCTACGTGACAGCACCAGCAAGCATCTGAAGCATTGGGGAACATCCCATGGACCGAGATCGGATCCCTGTACCATCTAGAGAGTAGTTTTTTTCCTGCGTGAAGCTGGAGATTGAAGATTTGTGGGTGAATGTGAAAGAGGTCTGCCACTCACCTGGGGTTATATCTTTACCCAGGTCTCTGGACTACTTTTGTGTGAATGTGGGAAGGGAGTTATGGGAGTGGGAAAGAATTGTCCTGTATATTAAAGATAACATGTGTCTGGGAACCTGGGAGAGACTACACATCTCCTCAAAGGTTGTTGGGGTCCTGTGTATTCGACCTGATAAGTGTAAGGTAGAGCAGAAGTTCATCAGGGATATCAGTCTGCCCTCTCGTAGCCACCTATTCATCCAGAGGTTTCATAGTCGGGAAGTGTTGGGTTGTCAAATAACGGTGTCAGGGGGCTGGGGTTTGTGGATAGGGCATAAGTTATATGTCAATGGTACCACAGAACCAGCACCGCCTTGGTCAGTGGGGAGAGCATAGGCACGGTGCACTATTTGAGGTGGTATCCCCAGAGCCTGCAGGTCTACCTACACCATATCTTGTTCTATCAGTGTTGATGGTTTGGTCAACGGGCGTGGGAACCATTCCATTAGTCTGGAGAATATGGCCGAGGCGTGATATATTTTCGAAATCGGGGAGTCCGATGCCGCCGGTGTGTTTGTGGGAGCATAATATTTTGTGTTTTAATCTAGAGGGGTGGTGTTGTCATACAAATTTAATTGCCAGGGACCGTAGTGTTCGATAGAAGGACATTGGAAGGGTAAATGGGAGGTCCTGGAACAGGTAGAGTCGTTTGGGGTGGACATCCATCTTAAGTACATTGATGCGTCCAAGCCATGGTAGCTTAAGTTGGTGCTATGAGTCAAGTGATCTTTGGATTTTAGTCAGTAGAGGGCTGAAGTTCAGGGGGTAGATGTCATGGAAGTTACGTTACGTGGGATCTCAGTCCCTAGATATTTGATTGATTTAGTTTGCCAATGAAAGGGAAAGTTTTGTTTGGACTAGTGAGAGGGTGTGGGTAGGTAAGGATATGTTCAGGGCTTCTGTTTTATTTATGTTCAGCTTAAAGTTGCTGTGAGCGCCGAATCGAGCTAGTTCATGGAGAAAGGAGGGAATGCTGATGTGTGGTTGTGTCACGTAGAGCAGTAGTACGTATCTGTCTAAACTGAGGGAAAAAAATGTATTTTTTATATATTGTTTGGGGATATTTATTATAGCAAAAGTAAAAAATATTGTTTTTTTTTAAACCTGTCCCTCTTCTTTTGTTTATAGCACAAAAAATAAAAACCGCAGAGGTGATCAAATACCACCAAAAGAAAGCTCTGTTTATGGGGACAAAATTGTAACAATTTCGTTTTGGTACAGTGTTGTATGACCGCGCAATTGTCATTCAAAATGTGACAGCACTGAAAGCTAAAAAATGACTTGGGCAGGAAGGGGGTGAAAATGCCCTGTATTGAAGTGGTTAAGGGTCCCAAATACTTACAGACGCGCTGCCATGGAGAATAGAATAGCGAGTTGATCCTGGTTAGGGAGATAAATGTTAGCCAGCGTGAATATTGTTTGCATGTACTTTAATTTCAAGATCAAGTAGCGCCCTAATGAATCGATAGTCTAGGACCTCCGGGTGAAGGAGTTATGGAATGCTATTGAGACTCCCTTCGAGCGGAGGGATTCGTGCTATGAGGTGCTTCAATAATATTAGTGATATTAAACAATCCGGATATAACTTGAAACTTCTGTTGGATCTTTATAGTAAGAGAGACCGCTTACCGGATCAGGTGGATCTTAAATTATAGAGATCAAACTCGCTCAGCAATGGGTCATTCAGCCTGTGAGTATTCTTCCTGTCCTGGGACTCCACTAGAGCCGATATCACTCCTGATATAGGGGACGGTAGTTCTGTAATGTAATGTTTCTTAAAAAAGCACTGGCAGATCCTCCCGTATGGTCCTCCACATTGGAATATGTTTACCATATAAGAAGAAAAAGAGGGTTTATGGTGCTGTAAATACACCAGAAGTTTCAAGTTATATCCGGATTGTTTAATATCACTAATATTATTGAAGAACCATATGGACTTGAACACACACAGTATTTAATTTGTATTCGTTTTTGTGTTTTTGTTTTTGTGTTTTTGGTTGCGCAATTTGATTTCTTTCCACAAAGGGAAATGCTGAATATTCAGGCTATTTAAGTTGCAGCACCTGACACACTGCTATTTACACAAATTTAGATTATTTTTTTTTACCTTAAATCACATAATTTATTACTGATTTATTCAGTAATTTTTTCATACATTATTTTCACTATTTTCTTTACATTCAAGATTTGGGGCAGCACAAATTTTCTACTTTATACCATAAAGATAATAGTGGCAGCAGAGAGCAAAAATCTGTCAGCACGATTAAGCTCCATGCACACTAGCATTTTTTTTAAGCTACAAATACGCTGGAAAAGACATTGGATAAAAAATACTGGTAATAGCATTTTTTTTAGTAGCGTTTTAAGAGCATTTAAGAGCATTAGCATTTTATTAGCATTTTTTGCAGTTCCTAAAAAAAAACACATTAGTACCGTTTAGAAGAGTTTATGAGCATTCAGCATTTTTTTTTCAGGAAAAACGCTCAAGGAAACTCTACAAAAACAGTTTCTTTTTCTGCTCCTAGATGCTGAAGATCAAAAAACACTAATAGCCTAAAGTAGTGTGCATGGACACATAGGATAACATTATTTAGCTTCTAGAAGCAAAAAAAAAGTGAATAACAGCTTCTAGAAGCTTAAAAAATGCTAGCGTGCATGGAGACTTAAGCCTCGTACACACGATTAGCTTTTCGGCAGGGAATTGTGTGATGACAGACTGTTTGCCTAAAATCCAACCATTAGTACGCTCCATCAGACAATTGTTGGCCAACTTTCAGCCAACAGATGTTGGATGGCAGGATAGTAAATTTTCGGCGGACAACGGTCTGTCAGATTTTCCTATTGTCTGTACACAAGTTTGTCACGCAAAAGTCCAAAGTGCAAACACGCATGCTCAGAATCAATGCTCACCAAACACGACATGTAGTACATCACTACGTTTGTGTTTGTTGGCTGACAATTGTGTACCGTTTGTATGCAAGATAAGTTAACGGCACACGCCCTTCGAACAAAAGTCTGGCGCTTTGTCTGCCAACAATCCGATCATGTGTACGAGGCTTTAGGCTTCATGTACACTTGGCTGTCATGTACCATGGCCGCAGTTAACCACAAATGCTGCAATTTTGCTGTGCTTTTACTGCGTTTTGCGTTTTACCTTGGCCAGCGGTCAAAACGTTCCTGTTTTGAATGCAATTCTTCCACGTTCAGGAGAGGGAGGTTGAGGGAGGGTGAACCCCACCTAAACGCAACAGCTCTTAAACTCTACTAAAAGCCTATGTGCTCATTGACACATAGGCATTTATGGAGATGAGTTTAGGAGCTTCAGCAAAAAAAGACAAAAGCTCTCAAACTCAAGTTTAGTAGCTGCTAGTGTACATGAAGCCTTATACCGCATACACACGATCGGACATTCCGACAACAAAATCCCATGTTTTTTTTCCGACGGATGTTGGCTCAAACTAGTCTTGCATACACACGGTCACACAAAGTTGGTCGGAAATTCCGAACGTCAAGAATGCCATGACGTACAATACGTACGACGAGCCGAGAAAAATAAGTTCAATAGCCAGTGCGGCTCTTCTGCTTGATTCCAAGCATGCATGGCACTTTGTACGCCGGAATTGTGTACACACGATCGGAATTTACGACAACGGATTTTGTTGTCGGAAAATTTGAGAAAAAGCTCTCAATTTTTGCATGACGGAAATTCCAATGGAAAATGTCCGATGGAGCCTACACACGGTCGGAATGTCCTATGGAGCCTACACACGGTCGAAATTTCCGACAACAAGCTCTCATCAAACATTTTCCGTCGGTAAATCCTATCATGTGTACGGGGCATAGAATCAGTCAGCTGTAAGTTATGGAGGGTGTTAGTTATATGGCTTAGTCTGGGAAATGTGGGTAAATATTCCTAATGAATATGGTTTATAAATACAGAAAAAAGAAAATGTATATTCTCTGCTTTATAAATATGCCACCTGGAGAATTATTGTTAAAACACACACAATGGATTACAATAAAAACTCTGCTTTACGTGATTTACCGAGTCTCTTTTTGGAAGATATAATGCTAACAATTATCTATATAGCTCTTTTACATTCCTGTGTTCAGAAGTTATGATATTCAGTAAAGCCATCACTTCTTCTTTTTGTTTTTGTGGATAATATTTAGCCACATGTTTTTCTTTTGATAACAAATGATTACAAAGGGTATTGCATTATGCCAGAGCTCGCCAATAAAGATTCTGCAAAGTCAAGTCAAAGCAGCAATATCCATCTGAAAAGAGAAACAATTACCCCTCTGTGGTTTAATGCATGCAATAATAAAACACAAACAGAGAACAATGGTATTATTCAGACTGGCCATTGTTATTTTTCTTGTTTATATACAATTCAAGGAGAACTATTATTACTTTTACGGAACTTTAAGTTCACCTGCAAAATCAGCTTGGAGAGTAAGAAAGGTAACAAACCAGACCTCATTTACTAAAGAAATATTAACACTAGTCTGTTTTTTCTAATGTTTAGGGAACATTTAGCTGGAATTGATTTAAAA
This sequence comes from Lithobates sylvaticus, assembly GCA_028564925.1. Lineage (NCBI taxonomy): Eukaryota > Metazoa > Chordata > Amphibia > Anura > Ranidae > Lithobates > Lithobates sylvaticus. Next base: position 528,924,743 of record CM053029.1, read on the forward strand.
CGGAACTTCAACCAAAAGCGGAAGGTCTATTTTTCTGCCTCCTCCCCCTCCCCTCCTATTTAAGTTTTTTTTTTGGGGGGGCAGGTACCTGGTTTTGACAGGTACCTGCTCCCACTTGTGGTCAGATCACTGCAGTGATCAGTGTGGAAGTCTCCCCTTCCCATGCAGCCTTCCGGCACAGGTCTCAGAAAGCTTGTGGGACCATTCACAAAATGCAGCACAGTGGGAAGCCAGCTGTGATGCTGCAAGAAGTCACAGTCAGCTTCCCACAGTAAACATGCCGTCACCTGGACATGAAGACAGCTGAAGAGCTGACTTGGGTGAAGACAGCGCTGGATCCCAAGACAGGTAAGTGTCCTATTATTAAAAGTCAGCAGCTACAGTATTTGTACCTAAATTTTTTTTAAAGAACGTTGAAGACCCGCTTTAAAGTGAAAATAGACTGAATAGAAAATCAATCGTTTGTTACCCACTTCAGCCCCGGAAGGTTTCACCCTCTTAATGACCAAGCCATTTTTTGCAAAATGGCACTGTGTTGTTTTAACTGACAATTGCATGGTCGTGCAAAGTTGCACCTAAACAAAGTTGATGTGCTTTTTTCCCACAAATAGAGCTCTCTTTTGGTAGTAAATTATCACCTCTGTGGTTTTTAATTTTTGCGCTATCAACAAAAAAAGTCCAACAGTTTTGAAAAAAAAAACCAATATTTTTTACTTTCTGCTGTAAAACACATCCAATAATTATTTTTAGAAAAACAAATCCCTTCATCAATTTAGGACAATATGTATTTGGCTACATATTTTTGGTACAAAAAATCCCAATGAGCGTATATTGATTGGTTTGCGCAAAAGTTATCGCGTCTACACACTATGTATAGATTTATGGTACTTTTATTTTTATTGGCGGCAATCAGCGATTTTTAGCAGGACATTGTGACATTGTAGCGGACAAATCTGACACTAAGTGACACTTTTTGGGGACCAGGAACACAAATACAGTGATCAGTCCTAAGAAAAATGCACTGTCACTGGATAAATGACACTGGCAGGTACAATGAGTACAAGTACCGATACTTTTTTTTTTTTAGTACTCGCCGATTCCAGTTACCGATACATAGAGCAAATGTTTTGTTTTAACTTCAGCTGTCAGCAATGGTACAAAGCATTGAAAAGTTATTTACAAATGAAATAAATAGATATTTTTTTTAATTTAGCGCTTTTTCAATGTGAAATGTGTAAATATGTGTTAATATATATGTGTAAAAATATTCACTAACAAAGCAAACAAAAAAAAGTTTTAATTGTTTATGGTATATTAAATTAGACGTGAACAAAAGAAAAAAAAGCAGGAAAATAATAATTAAATGGAGGAGAATAGGGAGTTAATTAAGGCTGATTAGAGTAAATTAAGGGTTAAGGGGTTAAACAGAGGAACATTTGTTCATCCCTTTGATCTGCAGATGAAGAAACAGAAATATACAAAAAGAAACAATGTTTCTTTTTATTTTAGTGTTTCAGGGCTGAGCAATGTTGTTAATAAACATTGACTGCTGCTTTTTTTTTTTTTTTGACAGCTCCAATTACCGGTCTTCTTTAACACAGGGACGATTCACTGACAGCTCAGAGAATCAAGCCTGAAAGTATCGGTTTCAGGTATTGGTGCATTTGCACAAGTACCGATATTTGTGCAAATACTCTGTATCGGCACCGATACCAATACTAGTATCGGTGCAACACTACTGGCAGAGAAGGGGTTAACATTGGGGCGATCAAAGTGTTAAGTGTGCTCTTAGGTAGTGATTTCTAACTGTGTGGGGGATGGACTGACTGGAGCAAGAGAGACATCGGTGTTCCTGATTAGAAGGAAGGCAAGATCTCTCTCCCTCTCTGACAGAATGACAGTCTGCCTTGTTTGCATAGGCAGATTGCCATTCTGCCTCTCCAGCGAACGATTGGTGGGTCTCAGCAGCCATTATGGTCTGTTTGATCCTGTCTTCTCTGATCCCCTTCTTCCACAGACCCCAATCCATCTTCTAAAAATACAGAGCCTTTGGCGTCACTCTGCACATGCTCAGTTTGGTGTGTATTACTTGTGTGTTTTCATTGAGAGGGTGCACGTGATTAGCACAGGGCCAATCAGCACTGTCCAGACAGACGGTCAGGGGTCCTGCAGCCTCATTGGCCAGTCAGAGTAAAATGAAAACTCACCCTACAAGCTTTAGCCAGACACTGATAGAAGTTACAAGACTGCTATATACTGCTGATGCGAAAAGGCATTTAGCAGTTTATATTCACTAAAATAATTGCATTGCTATGTTCTGTGTACTGTGGGAGACCAGGTATAGTAAATGGTCTGAAAGGGAGGTGTAGCTTCGAAATGCATTACCAATCCTTGCCACTGTGAATAATCGCATTCCCTGCTCCTGTGAAGTCATGACCAGCTGCTTCTTGTTTCCTGCTTCCTGGTTCCCAGCATTCTCTGGATCTCTGTAAGATCACACCAGTGCCCCAGGCTGCAAAGGGAAGACATCTATGAGATTCCAGGACTGGCGATTTTCACCACATACTGAACTCATCTAATTTAACCTGCGAGTTACTACTTGCTTTTATTAAATATATGATTTATACTGCACTAAGTCTGGCGCCCCTCTGTTCCCATTTCTACACAGAGCCCATCGCTTCACTCTAAGGGAGCTGCCTCCAGGTGCTAATCATACAAGATCTCGGATCATTTATGGACATTATATTTTAAACAAATGTTTTAATATTATGTGTGCTTATTCATACACACACACATTTTATGTATACCTATATTCCAGTTGCTATATAATTTTATGTTATCACCATATCTAGCGCCGCTGTTCACCCCTGTTTTTATAGTAAATGTAGGGTCCAGGGTTTAGAAACACTTTAAGATTTAACTCACACCTTACCTTCAGTCTTGCATAGTTGAACAGGCTACTCTCCTGTACATACATTTAACTGCACTCTGTGAGCTTCAGCTTCTCCAAAATAGGATCCTCTCCTTTATTTGGGCCTACTATTCACCCAGAGTAACCCTCATATATATAATTTCTTGACTTCTCACTCTGTCCCGTCCTGGCCCACCCTGCATGAAACTGTCCGATTTCCCATACAACAAGACATTATTTGAACACATTTGCCTACACACCCTGAGATCTCCCAGGTTAATCTCCATCCTTTACGCCTCTCTTAATAATAGAGGCACATTGGATTCCATTTTATACCTAAGGAATTGGACACAGGACCTGTGAACTTCCATTGATCCAGAGATCTGGATTAAGGTCTAGACTAGTTCAATACAACAACCCTGGAATCACCCTTTAAAATTCTCCTTTGGTGGCATAGGGTCCCAACTCGGATCACCCCAGCCAATCCCAACTGCTCAGACAGAGGTTTCCGATGTTGTTGTCAATGGAGCAACATACTGCATACCTGGTGGTCCTGCCCAAAACTCATTGCATTTTGGTCCACAATATTTGTACTCCCTCAAACTCTGTTCCATCTAGTTGTCCCCAGGGATACTAAGTATGTTCTGCTTTAATGCCCAGAGCCTAAGCATTGCCAAGTACTGTATGTTCTGCTTCAATGCCCAGTCGCTATATACCAACAAAGACTGGCCATGTATCTCTTCTTATCGGCCAAACAAACGATAGCTAAGCCATGGAAGAAGCCTACGTCTAATATACAGGAAGTCAAGGCCATTATGAATCAGATGCTAATTAATGTGAAACTTTTTAGTATCCTTAATTACTCTCAACTTAGATTTCTGTGGCCTTGGGAACCGTGGCTCAGTTATATTATATTATATTAGTTATGCTCTACCTTCTTTAAACCCAGCAATCCTATCCTACTGTAAGCCTTCTGTTTGGACAGGGGCACAAGTTTGTGAGGATCTCCTGCCCACCCCTCCCCTCATCAACCCCATACCTACCTTTTTATTCCCATTCTTTCCTCCAACCTAATACCCCATATCCCCTCCCACCCTAAGTGATTCAGATTCAACGCTCCCGAGGTATTATAATATACTGTTAGCCACCTACCTTTGGTACACATCTGTACTGCTTGCCTCTTGACAGTTTCTACTGATTCACTGTTCTGATTTCCTTGTTTATGAATGATTGTCATTTGATGTCATCGCCCCTGCATGGGCCTAACAGTTGTTATGATTTCTATGCTTGACATTCTCAATAAAAACCATTGAACCAGAATTAGTGTATATGGTTATAAGGTAAAGGTTATGGGTAATGTTAGTGATATTTTTTTTTTTTTTAGTTAAAGTAGTTGTTTAGAACACATTGCTATAGATTAGTGTAGCATAGGGCAGCATATGGCAGCATAGGGCAACTAACTATTCATTCCCAGAGTGCAGAAAAGAAAAATCACATTAATATTGTTTGCAGCCACATTCTCATTCTTCCTCTTTGCACCTTTACATGTACCCACAGTCAGGGAACTTGCTTTCTAAATTTATTACAACATAACTTAAGACTACATGTCTCATCATTCTTTCTGTGGCATACCCTATCGTTGATGAAATCTCACTGATGAGAGAATGTTGCACACAATATAAATAAAGATTGTTCATTTGAAAAAATAAATAAAAATGTAAGGTTGTATACAGGAAGAAAAGGCATGTTTTGATCCGCACCTGAAGTTTCCTAAAAAAATTGAGGCCCTAATAATACTTTGAGTTATACAGTAAGTTAAGTTAGAAGTCAGGTTTTAATGATTCCTGTGTTAGAGTACAACTACACTTTTTTAGTTCAAAATCCCCAACGCCCCTTTCCTATCTTCCTAAACTAACTTAATCTAGAATCCCCACACACACATACAAGCAAACACAGACACACACTGGTGAATATTTACCTTTCCATAGCAGATTCAACACTAACTAACTAACTAACACAGAGAAAGATCTACTAAATCTTACCCTGAACCCAACAATGCAACTTAAAAACTGAACCCAGAAGATTTTTCTGCATGGAGGATTCAAAAAACATAAGAGGAAAAATGAGTATGCCTTGGGCTGGTAGGGCTCTGTGTAAATTAGCTTAGGAGGCTTGTGGATGTTGACACAAAGTGTAGTTGTACTTTAGAGGTTAATTTTAAAGTAAAAAGGGTTCTAATAAGGGTTTTGTTTAAATTTTAAAGTCAGGTTAACAACTGGATCCAGTGTAGAAGTCACAGTGACTTGGTTCATGTTTTAAACACTTTAGTAAACACTTCTTCTAAGGCAAGAACACGTGTAACCAGCATTAAAATGCATTTTTACATGTACAAATGGTTGTGTGTGTGTGTTTGTGTGTGTGTGTGAAGCCATGGGCATGTTTAAAACCTAGGGTGTCAATGCCCACATAATCTAAAACCAACCCTTAGTTTCTGCTACACATAAGTTGTAGCTGTACGTTTACAGAAAATCTAATTTTTCTCTTCTAGCTGCATACCACAGCTCACATGAATAAAAGCAGCAGTAATGTTCATTTTTCATGCCTGACCTCTTAAAATAATATTTAGCAAGTCATGCATAAATCTAGTTTACAGGCTACAAAAGTGAAATAAAATCATTACAAAACGAATTTGGTAGCTTAAAAAAAAAAACTAGTAGCATTAAGTTTATTTGCTTTCATGAACATATCCTATTCACAATTAGTAATTCAGATGTAAGTAATGTAACTTTCATAACAGGACCTAATTTTATATTATTTAATTAATAACATCCTCTTTTTAGGGGATTCTGATTATCTCATCACTTTATTATATACCTAGCAGGTAACTCAATGACTAACTCAACAAACTACGTTTAAACAGAGCAGTTCTAATAATTGAGTGAAATGTCTGTTTGAAGTACATATTGCACATTTTGGTTGCTGACATAGGTTATATAAACAATCACTTGCAAAAAATCTCTAGGGCATGCCCAATAAGGCAACAAGCAATGTGCAAAGAACAGCAGAACATTGTTATATAGTGAAGAAAGGTAAAACATGAGATATCATCCATTTCTGGTTAGAAAAGTCTTATCTTCTCATCTGCTGCTTATCATTTCCGCAGTTGTTTCAACCTACAGTTTTTGAGTGAAGTTTTTAATGCAAATGTTTGATTCCTGCATATACAGTAAGTTTTTATGAACGCTTACTATTTTTCTCTCCTTATAAAGCCCCATACACACGGTCGGAAAATCCGACCACCAAATCCATCGGATTTGGTCTGACGGATTTAGTCCGACACTGGTGTTGCATACACACGGTCGGACAAAGTTGTCGGAAAATCCGATCATTCTGAACGTGATGACGTTTGTTGCCTACGACGGGACTACGTAGAGGCTAGTAGCCAATAGCTTTGGTCTTGTAATGTGATCTGAGCATGCGTAGCACTTTGTCCGTCGGAATTCGCTACACACAATCGGAATTGTTGTGATCGGACTTTGTTGTCAAAAAATCTATCCAGCAGGAGATAGGACTTTGTCCGTCGGACAATCGGATGGAAACTGTCAAATGGTGCCTACACACGGTCGGAATTTCCGACAACATTGTCCGATAGGACAGAATCCATCGGAAAATCCGACCGTGTGTATGGGGCTTAAGAGTGGACTGGGATAGCAGATTGATAGGAGTAAAATATTGATGGTCTGTGCATAGCTCACCTCCCCTATACAGAAATATTTGGTACATAAACCATCATTGTGTTGGATGTTCTTCCGTCAACAGCTGCCAAAGCCTTTATTCATGCGCAACATTTTACCCAGTTATTTCCCAGCTCCGTCTCATCTATTTGCTGGGGGTGCAAGGAAGAAAGTTCCAAAACAAAACGATTAAAGTGGTTGTAAAATCTATTTTTTTTTTTACCTTAAAAAAAATATGTTGCATTAAGGTAAAAAAAGGTTTAGGTGTCAGAATCGCCCCCTCAGCTCCCCTTTACTTACCCCATACTGTGCTGTGCACATCTGCAGATCTTTTAGCCCCTCACATCCGGGTTTCTCTGGCTTTGCTGGGGCACCGAAAGCCATTGGCTCCCAGTGCTGTCAATCAAAGCCAGTGATGAGGGAACAGGGGCGGGGCCCAGTCCTGCTGTCTGTGTCAATGGATGCACAAGTGCCCCCCTTGCAAAGCGGCTTCCCATGGGGGCACTAGCCAGAGAGGGGGCCAGAAGTGCCGGCGGGGGACCCGAAAAGAGGAGGTTCCCTGCAGCTTTGTGCAATTCTAGATAGATTTTTTTGAGACATCATCATGAACATCATGAAAAGCCAATATATTTCAGAGGCTTAAAGGGCCCCCCTTCATCAAGACTGGGTATTGTTAAACAAAGTGTGTATTGGACTGAAAAAATTGGAGGGGTAACTATTATTAATATTATTATTATACACGATTTATATAGCGCCAACAGTTTACGCAGCGCTTTACAATGTATAGGGGGGACAACACAATTACAGTACAGTTCAATACAAAAGGTACAGGAGGGCCCTGCTCATAGAGCTTACATTCTAAAGGGAGGGGGTGGTGCTACAAAAGGTAATAGCTGCAGAGAATGATTTGATGGGGGTGGCTCAGGGACAATTGTTGTTAGGTGTTTGTAGGATAGGCTTCCCTGAATAAATGAGTTTTCAGGGATCTCCTAAAGGTGGACAGGGTAGGGGCTGATCAGACAGACTGGGGCAGGGAGTTCCAGAGGATGGGAGAGGCTCTGGAGAAGTCTTGAAGGCGAGCATGGGAGGAGGTAACAAGGGAGCTAGAAAGCAGGAGGTCCTGGTAGGAGCAGAGGGGGCGATTTGGGCGATATCTGCAGATGAGGTTGGTGATGTAGATGGAGGTGATTTTGTGGATGGCTTTGTATGTTATGGTTAGCATTTAGAATTTTACATGGTGGGGTAGGGAAAGCCAGTGAAGGGATTGGCAAAGAGGGGCGGCAGTCACAGATCGATTAGTAAGGTGTATTAGTCTAGCAGCAGCATTCATAATTAGCACATTTTTGATGTAACACTCTGAATAATTAAAAATTCTGGACTTTATACATTCTGCTTTTGGTGCTTTCCTCCTTACACATCCAATTCCTACTTTAGCTGACCTTTGACCACCACTCCTGGGAGAGCTACAAAAGGAGAATCATTCCCTCTACACTGCTTAGAACCTGATTGAGAACACATATAGCTTTAAGAAATCCAGCACCTTTCTTTTGCTTGTCCCATCTTTTTTCTGTGCTTTAGGACACTTTGTGCAACATAAGTGGTGTATCATCCATGGGTGCAATGTGTGCGGTGCACATGAGCTCTGACACACAATGCACCCATGGAGGAGAATTGTTCCCAAAAAATGACAACCATACGGTGTGCCCCTTAATTGTCTAGGCACTGCAGCTTTGCTTGTCACTGCCTGAGGCCTTTGTCCTAGCTGGCTGTGTCCCCACTGCCTGTTGCTGTTCGAGATCTGCAGGCAGCTATTAACTCTGGGTGCAGGTTAGGCATCACTAGGAGGTGAAGCACAAAAGTCATCCAGAGTCTAGGAGGAAGAAAATCTCACATGCTTCTGAGATCTGTCTGAGGTCAGGAAGTAACTGACTGTACTAGGGGACACTGACCTGGGGGGGGGGGGTGTTGTGCTGGGGGACAATGAGTTTGGGGTGGAGATTATGCACGGAGGGACACTGACCTGGGGGGTGGTGATTGTCCTGGGGGACACTGACCTGAGGTGTAGGGATTGTGCTGGGGGACATTGACCTGGGGGGTTGGGGATTGTTCTGGGGGACGTTGACCTGGGGGGGTGGGGATTGTGCTGGGTTCTACTGGCCTGGGGGTGTGGATTTAGCGGAGGGACACTGAACTGGGGGGGGGGTGCTGGGGACACTCATCTGGGGGGTGGTGGTTATAGGCTAACCTATGGGGAGAGATTGTGCTGGTAACACTGACATGGGGGTGGGGATTGGGCTGGGAGACACTGACCTGTGGGGGTAGTGATTTTACAGGAGGACACTGACCTGGGGGGTTACTCTGCTGGGGGACTCTGACCTAGAGGGTTGTTATTGTGCTGGTTGTCAAACTGACCTGGGGGGGGGGGGGGTGATTGATTGAGCTGTAATTGTACATTACACATGCCTGTACTATATACACTATATTGTACATTACTAACACCTGCACTGTATGCACTATATTGTACATTACACATTCCTGCACCACATACACTATATTGTACATTATTGTACATTACACACTCCTGCATTTGTACATTTGACCACCACTCCTGGGACGCTACAAAAGAAGAATCAATCCCTCTACACTGTGCACCTTTCTTTTGCTTCTACCATTTTTTTGTTGTGCTTTTGGGACACTTTGCGCACCATAAGGGGTATATCATGACACTATACTGTGCATTCCAGACTCCTGCTCTACATAAACTATATTGTACATTACAGACACTTGCCCTACATACACTATATTGTACATTACAGATACCTGCACTACATACACTATATATTACATCACAAACATTTGCACTACATACACTATATTTTAAATGACAGACTTCTGCACTACATGCACAATATTGTACCATATGGGCTCATGCACTACATACACTATCTTGTACATTATAGATTATTGCATTGTATATACTATACTGGATATTAGATATCCCTGCACTGTGTACACTATATTGGACATTACATACTTCTCACAAAAGTGTTCATTATGTCAACAGTTGCGGCTTGCTAATCAATCACTGAATATTCTAGTAGTAGACTCAGATAAAGCGCTAGCTCTCTGTCTGTTTTCAGTGTGTGCAAAACCAAAGGAGCTTCAAATATGATTCTGCTAAGGTTTATGCAAGTCTCTGAGACTCTTACTTGTGGCACAGCAATCTAAGCATTAAGTGTACAAAAATGATTTACTTTTACTTAACATACCCTTTTAAGTCACTCCCACTGTTAACTCAATTTGACCACACACACACTTTTTAATGCAGTGCGCCACACACCCCACATTACTGCTCTATTTGAGGCACCCAAAGCTGCCCTAGGTCTTTTACAGTCCTAGGAACACCCCTGGCACAATGTAAACCATATCAACACTTTGCTGCAGTGCACTAAGCACACCACATTTTTTTCACCAAGCAATGGGGCCCAATGTATTTTTTTTTTTAATTCTTTATTTAAAGATGAGACACAGTTATAAACCATAGGATAACTTCACATTACATATAAACATTGCACACAGATTGTGGTAAGCACAACAGGTACTTCAACTATACAAAATAAGTGCACGTAGGTGACGGGAGCCATTCAATCTGGCCCGTTCTACTAATTGAAGTCTAATACAGGGAAAGTATAAGCTTCTATGCCCATCGGTTTTTATTTTTTAATTGAAGAGGAGAGATGGAGGTGAGAGAGAGAGAGAAAATAAAGAGGAGATGAGTGAGGGAGAGAGAGAGAGCAAGAAGGAAGAAGAGGGAAAAAAAAAAATAAATAAATAAAATAAAATAAAAAAAGGGGGGGGGGGCAAGCGGGGGCGGGAGACACCCCCCGGGAGTCGTGATCGGTAGTACGGAACAGGTGGTGGGGATCCTAAGTGGTGGATCCCAGTGTGTATTGGTGGAACTCGTCAGAGAAGCGAAAGAGATCCCAATAGAACCATCTGGACTTATGTTCCTCTGACTTATCCCGCAAGGCAGAGGTCAGATCTTCCATTTGCTCAATGTCCTGCACTCTCGCGAACCATTGGGCCACTGTTGGTGCAGACTGTTGCTTCCAAAGGGGTGGGATGCTGGCCCGTGCAGCATTCAGGAGATGTTTGAGAAGAGATTTGTGGTAACGTTTCCTTGATAGGGGGGTAAGGTTGAGGAGGACCGCAGCTGGGTTATCGTGCAGGGAGATGTCTGTGAATTTCTGTATAAGCTTGAGCACCGGCTGCCAAAAAGTTTGGAGCACAGGGCATTCCCAGAAAATATGTAAGAGGGTGCCAGAGTGTAGGCCGCAGCGCCAGCAGAGGTCAGTTTGCTGAGGGAATATCTTAGCCAGCACGGAGGGGGTTCTGTACCAGCGCGTTACTATTTTATACGTGGTCTCTTGGTATTTGCTACATAGAGAAGATTTCTGCGCGAAAAAAAAGTATACGGTCCTTTTGGGGTTCTGTGAAGGTGATTTGCAAGTCTCTCTCCCATTTTGCCAAAAATGGGGGGTCTTCAGTGGCGTGAAGGTCTAGCAAGAATTTGTAGGAGGTTGACAAGGACCTCCGGATCGGTCCTTCACCTGAGCATAGTTCCTCAAAAGAGTGGAGCTTTCTGATAAAATGGGTTGGTTTGGGCAGTGAGCTGAGGAAGTGAGATAGTTGGTTAATCCTCCAAAGATCTAGTGATAGAGGGGCCCGATCACTGAGCAAGTTCTCCGTGGAAAACCAACCGGAAGAACATAATAACGAAGAGGCTCTCATGAGTCCCTGTGGAGCTTGCGCGAGAAAGATTGGGTCTGTAAGGCCAGGTGTAAAATCCGGGTGACCAACAAGTGGTGTCATTGGGGATGGGAAGTTTCTTAGGGAGGATAAACGAAAGAACCTTTTCAGCTCTGTGAGAGTTGGTCCAATCAATGGGTGGGTATTCAAGTGGGTGGCAAGAGTTTTCCCTGCCCAGGGTAGACCCGCAAGTGGGGCCTGGGCAGCGTCCTGTTCCAGCGACACCCAGAGTTTCAGGTCGCTGTGACGGCACCAGTCCATTACCCTGGTCATATGTGCTGCAGTGTAGTATAGGGCAGGATCTGGAAACCCGAGGCCGCCCCTGGTCTTTGGTCGTAGTAGTAGTGCTCTGCCGAGACGAGGGTGTTTACCGCGCCAGATGAATCTAATAAATATTGAGCGTACAGCGTGAAAGAACGTCTGAGGTATCTTTATAGGCAAAGCCTGCAGTAAGTACAGTAGTCTGGGCATTGTATTCATTTTCAGTACATTACAGCGGCCGAACCAGGAGAGGGCCAGCGAGTCCCACCTTTTGAGATCTGCAGAGAGCGTGGATAAGAGGGGCTGGTAGTTGAGGGTAAAAATGTCGTGCAGGTTTGCAGGAATTTTTGTTCCCAGGTATTGAATTGAGCGGGTAGCCCATTTGAATGGGAAGAAGGGGCGTAGGTTAGAGATAATAGATTCTGATAAAGAAATATTCAGGGCCTCTGATTTTTGTAGATTGACCTTAAAGTTAGACAGGGTGCCGTATCGCTTCAGCTCCTGCAGCAGGGAGGGTAAGGAGGTAAGGGGCTCGGTAATATAGAATAGGAGGTCGTCCGCGTAGGCTGCGACTTTGTGTTGGGATTTCCCTGATTGAATGCCTCTAATGGACTGGTTGCCTCTGATGTGGTGTAAAAAAGGTTCCAAGGAAAGGACGAATAGTATTGGGGACAGGGGGCAGCCTTGTCTGGTACCATTTCCCGTACTGTTGCTGTGGGATTATCATAGATGGCCGATACCCACGACAGGATGGGATCTGGCATTCCTACGAATTTAAGTGTCTCCTGGAGAAAAGACCAGTCCACCCTGTCGAAGGCCTTCTCAGCATCCGTAGATAGGAGCAGCATGGGCACCCGGGATTGTTTTGCTTTTTCTATAATGTTTATTGTCCGAATGGTATTGTCTCTCGCCTCTCTAGTCTGGATAAAACCGACTTGGTCAGTTGCAATTAGGCGTGGTATTAAGGCATTCATCCTAGAGGCAAGGATTTTAGTAAATAGCTTCACATCACAATTCAGAAGTGAAATGGGCCTGTAACTGGCACATAGTAGTGGGTCTTTGCCCGGTTTAGGGATTACAGATATAGAGGCACGCAGCATGTCCGCAGGGAGGCTGTGTCCTTTGATCACAGCATTGAAGGCCGCAAGAAAGGAAGGTGCCAGAGAGTCCTGATACATTTTGTAATAAGGGAGGGTGAATCCGTCGGGTCCGGGAGCTTTACCGGACTGGGTGTCTGCTATGGCCGATGTGAATTCCTCTATAGTAATGGGCTTAGACAGTTCTTCTCGCTCTTCCATCGTCAGCGTGGGGAGGTTGGTTTCCTGAAGGTAATTGCGGGCATCTAGGGCTTTTTGGGGCATTGACCGGGAGGTGGACAGTGGGTCTAGATTGTATAGGTTGGAGTAGAAGGCGCGGAAAGTCTCCGCAAGTTCTGGGGATGAATGGACTTTGGCGCCCGATGACGAGAGAAGGGTGGGAACGTACGCCTGAGAGCGCTTGGCGCGTAAAGCGTTGGCCAATAACCGGCCACATTTGTCCCCGTATTCGTAGAATGAGCGACGGGCTTTCAATAGTACGTGTTTCGCTTCGTACATGGAATGACCTCGAATGGCCTCCCGAAGACGGACCAGTTCCGTTTCAGTGGCCCTATCTGGTTGAGTCTTGTGTTTACGTTCTAAAGTGTGAAGTTGTGCCAGAAGATCGGACAGGGTTTTTACCCGACGTTGTTTGGTCGCGTGACCGTGTTTGATTAGAATGCCTCTGATAAAGCACTTGTGCGCTGACCACACTGAGGCTGGATTGTCTACAGAGTCAACATTGATAGAGAGGTAGGACTTAAGTTCTTTAAGGATGTCTGCGGCAATCTCGGGGTCTTTTAGAAGCGCCTCATTAAGTCGCCACGTAGAGGTCCTGGGGGACGCTTGCGAGATTGCTAATTCCAGTAAGATTGGGGCATGGTCGGAGAGTGCTATGTGGCCTATATCTGTCTTGGTGACCAGGGGAATTGCAGAATGTTTTAAGAGAAAAAGATCGATTCTGGAGTAAGACCCATGGACGGCGGAGTAGAAGGTGTAGTCTCGCTCTTGTGGGTGGACTATTCTCCAGATATCGACTAGTTGGTGGGAGTGCAAAAGATCTTTAAGGAGAAGTCTGGTTCTCCGTGTAAGGGGAGACAGGTTCGAAGAGGAGTCTCTGTGAGGGTCCAAAGTCAAGTTAAAGTCCCCTCCTATGACAAGGGTTCCCTCAAGGAAGGGGTTGAGGGTGGCCAAAAAAGCCTCGAGGGTGGGGAGGGGGTTGGAATTCGGCAGGTATATGTTCGCTAGAGTGAAGGTCTGGGAATAAATTTTCCCCTTTAGAAGCAGGAATCTGCCCTCTTGGTCGCGGTACTCATCAAGAAATTGCCAGTGGAGGGATTTGGAGATGAGTATGCTTGTCCCTCTAGACTTAGAGGATGAGGACGGACTGTGGTAGACCATCGGGAAGTGTTTGTTCGTTAGTCTGGGGATCTTGTCTGCCCTAAAGTGAGTCTCTTGGAGAAATGCAATATGCGCCCTCTGTCTCCATAACTCGGCGAGACAACTGGTGCGCTTCTCCGGGGAGTTCAACCCTTTAATGTTCCAAGAGAGGATCTTGACAGTCATGTTGTCAAACTATACGTCAATTTGCTACGACTCCCGGGATGTGAGGGGGGGGGGGGGGGGGAGGTGGAGAGGGGAGAGAAGAAGGAAAAAGGAGAAGGAGAGAGAAAAAAAAAAAAAAAAAAAAAAGGGGGGAAGAAAAAGAGAGGTAAGATAGAGTGAGGATAAGAAAGGCAAGAAGAGATCTAATCAAGGATGTAGGCTCCGCAGAGAGAGACTACTGCCACCAGGGCAGAGTGTTTCTAGTGCGGGGAGTGGTAAGGCACAGCTAAGTACTGGGCCCCGGCCGCCGGGGCCCCCGCAGCCATCGTAATCATGTATTTAAAAGGCGCTAAAGTTATCCGGGACGAAGGGGAAACAAAAATGACACTCCTATATATCCACACATCTATACATATATATATATATATATATATATACATACACACATATACATATATATATACATATATATATACACACATACACATATATACACACACATACACACATACACAATACACAAATACATACACACATACACATGCATACACACACACACACACACACCCATACATGTATGCACATATATTTACACGTACATACATTTCCATACATACCCCCATACACACCCACACACACATATATATATATACACATGTACATACGCACATACATACATATGCATACATACACATGTAAGCAGTTACACATATACATACCCACACATACATACCCACCTACATGCATCTACACATATACACACCTACATACACCTACGCACCCCCTTCCCCCCCCCCCCTCCCCCCCTGAAGTGGTGAAAACGGACCAACAAGCCGAGATCACAAGGTGGTTATAACAGTAATAAACCGGGGTCTCCCTTGGGTATGATTGGGATCAACATTGGTTCAGCGCGCCAATCCCGAGGTGGCCCGGCACCCGAATTAAGATGTCACGGGACACTAGACCCCCTCGGGTGGCACCACTGCATCCAGGTGGCACCTGGAAAAACTAGACATCGCATAGCATCTACCAGTGTTAACTCTAAGGAAAGGCAGTGGTCAAGAGATCAGGTGCTAGAACACGCATGTTCCCCCACACACATGTACACACATGTACGCGCATGCATGCACATACATACATATACATACAGGCACATGTCCCCCAGCACACACACTCGTAAGAACTTTATAAACAATATAGTAACCTTAGGTGTTTGAGGTCAATAGTCTACTGGTAGGTCGTGGTTAAGTGAGCCAACCACTGCTACTCCCTTGCAGGTACAATACCCCGAGCCCGGGGGGAGAGCGTCAACAAAATGTCCTGGATGTGGGGTTGCACGTTAGCTAAGCCCATCTCCAGATATGGCCACTGCTCTCAGGCATAGTCTGGAAGCAGTTTCTCCCACGGGGCTTTCGGAGCGTGTCATCGTGGAGGTGACCGTCTAGCAATGAGGATGGCAGGCATATCACTGAGTCTTGTCAGTGGGGGGAGAGAAAAAAAAAAGAGAAAAACAAAACCTCCAAAATACAAACCAACACTCGTGCGGTACGTTCGCAGCATAAGGGAGGACTCCAGTCCTCGTTGCGTACCACCCGTGGATAGCACTCAAGGTTTGGCTCTGAGATCAATATAAGGAAAAGTACAATACAACAAAATAAAATAGAACCGTTGAGCTGGGTGTGTTGGTAGTCTGCGCGTGAAGGATCAGCCAGCCACTTCTTCATTCGGTGGTTGTGGACGGGGGTTGCTCGCTCGCCTAGCTCGTGAGTAATTCCCGCGACCACGGTTGCTATAGCGAGCCCTCTGTGGTCTACCCGGAGGGGCTTGACGTTGCGGGTCCTTGGCGACAACAGTCATCAGCCAGTTAGGTATTGGGATTGGATCCATGTCGGCAAAGGCGAACAGGTCTGGAAGCTCCGAGGGGTGGCGCAAAGGGAAGGTGTCTGGGCCTTTACGGACAATGAGGTGAAATGGATGACCCCACTTATAAGTGAGTCCTTTCTCTCCCAGGCCGTCTAGGAGAGGTTTGAGTGATCGTCGCATTAGGAGGGTCTTTCTGGAAACATCCGGTAGGAGGTGGATAGCTGCGCCGTCAAATTCCAGTACTCCCACTCGCCAGGCGCGCTGTAGAATATCCTCCTTCAGGGTGAATGAGTGTAAGCAGCATAGGACGTCTCTGGGCCTGTCAGATGGGTTTGTTCGCGGGCCCAGGGTTCTATGGACCCTGTCAATGGTGATCTCGGAGTCCGGCGGGCGGTCTAGGTAACGGTTAAAGACGTTAACCACTGTTTGGCGTAATTCTGATTGTGGGACAGTTTCAGGCATTCCTGCGGCTGCGATTCTCCAGATCGTCCTGAAGAAGAGGCAGCTGTATAATTTGCTCAGTGAGTTCAGAGTGTGAAGATTGCAGGGTTTGCACAGATTGGGACACTATACTCTGTTCCTGTGCTATTACAGTAATCTGGGAGTCCAGCACTGACACTTCCTGCCTAATAGTGTGTATCTCACTTTTCATGGCTGTTTCCATTCTCTGAACAAGGGATTCCATGTCAGACCTTGTAGGTAGCTGTTGCAGAAAAGTCCACAGCCTTTGTTCAGAGGAGGCACTGAGAGGGAGTCCCTGTGTTTGTAGTGGATTGCAGAGTGTACTCACTGTGGTCTGATGGGTAGATGTCATCCTCTGTCCCTCCATTTCTGTCAGGCTGAAGCATAGAGCGCTGGATGATATGGGAGCTGAGGGAGAGGCTGAGAGCCCTGGGCTGAGCAGAGCGTCATCCATGCCTGGGGAGGCTGTCAGCGATCTGGGGAGACAAGGAGAGAGGTCGCTGGGGGGTGAGAAGGGCGGCAATGTGTGGTCCTCTGTTGCCTGTTGAGGAGGGTAAGGCGCGCTGGAGACCTCAGCGTTGTGTGTGTGGCGGGCCGGCGCCATCTTGGCGGTTGCTGGTGTGGAGGCCGCCGGCTGGAGTGGCTTTAAAAAGCGGTCCATGTCGACCTTGTGAGCGGGTGAATGGCGATCGGGTTTCCCCAGGGTCCGAGGAGGCCGGTAAGTGCAGAAAATGCGCTGTATATTGTCAGGTTTAGGCTGCGGGAGAGCCGACGGCCGGGAGCCCTGTGAAAGTGCGTCCTCACGCTGCCATGCCTAGGCCACGCCCCCTTAATACCAAACCCCACTGAAGTATATCAGTGCTAAATCATGAAACTCAATTCTGTCCATTTTTAAGGCTAATAGGCTAATAGTCAAGTGGAATTTAAATTCGCCAGTGCAACCAATACAACTCTCTCCATAGGTTGACATTGCTGCTTTCCAGCAAAGCATTGGCTCTGTTGCTCCTCTATACAGTGGAGCCACCCTAAAACAACAATTTTGTTATTGGCCAGATCAGGTAGTGAAAATAAAGAAAAATGAATACAGTCACCACATTTAAGGATTGAGTAAGCTGCAATAAATACAATATTTGTTTGGGGGGGTTTTGATAGGCTTTAATAGTTTAGTTTGTTAGCCTATTGTTTTGGAGTACCACACTGCATTTTCTTTAAAGTTTAATAACATGTCTAAAACAGTGTGCACAAAAAAACTTCAAAAGCACAAGCCAACATTCACCAAACTCCCTCCCATTTCAATTAATTTTCCAAAATATTACAAATATAGACTTCAGGTATGTGATTGTTAGAGACAAGGCAGATTTTGTCTTCCAATAAAAAGTGTATTATCTGAGAGACAATAGCAATAACCACCAATTTTTTACTCTTGATTTTAAATGTCACTGTAATTTATAGAGAGATATTTAGAGATAATAGCCACACATATTGTACAGTGGTTGGATAGTATGTAAGCACCTTGGTTAGGCTACAATGTAAAAGGGAGGGACAAGGCAGGTATTATCTAGAGATAAAAATTTTATTATTTTTTAAATGCTAGAGCACTGGAATTGGCTGAAAACTTAAAAATATAGGGAGAGATTTACCCTGCAGAAAATATTAGAAATGTTTCAGTTAATGTACAGCTGCAGAAACTTTAGCTGTGGTCCATTTATAGTCCCATGTATAGGCCCTTGCATGGCTCTTGATGACATAAGGACTTTAGACTGGTGGAGTTTATGGGAGAAGGTGCTGTGGTGACTGGTCTACCAGTGTGGAGACGTACAGGAGTAAATTTTCTTTAACAAGTCCCCAAGACTTAAACAATCATTTTACCCTAGAAGTATGGGTGCAATCCCACTGCAAGCAATATTTTGTAAGATTCCAGGAGTTGGGCAGACCAAGCAGTATTTACCCTGGAGCAAATATTGCAAAAAAATATTTGCAGCTGAGTCCCTGGTACAGAAACATTAAGGATGGCACCTTTACAGTGCCTGAGCACTGGAATAAGCCACAAATAAGGATGGGCCCGGTGCTCGATGCGAACCCACGTTCGCATCGAGCACCGGGCGTTCGCTCGCTCGGCGAGCCCAGAACTATTTTGGCCGCTCGCATCACGTTCGTGTGTGGCGCGCGGCCCCGCAATGCATTGCGGCCGGCGCGGCCGACGCAGTGCATTGCTGGCTGATGATTGGCCAAGCATGCACTGTGACCCCGCATGCTTGGCCAATCACAGCCCCGGAAACTCGAAGAGCCATAATTGGCTACAGGCAGGACGCCTGTAGCCAATTACAGCTCAGGGGCTGTAGTACACGCCCCCCCTATAAAACGCCGCCACGCCGTCTGCGCCGGTCACATGCTGTTCCGGCGCAGATTGAGCAGGCTGTTTCTGTGACACTCTGCTGCATTTAGATAGTTAGAGAGATTCACTTACAGAGATTGAGTTAGATAGATTCAGTTACAAAGATTGATTGACAAAGAGGGGCTTGTAGTGTGCTCGTGGCAGGCAGGCAGAGCTCCTATATTTTGTTACCAGAAGCACCTATAGGACTTGTAGTGTGTTCGTGGCAGGCAGGCAGAGCTCCTATATTTTGTTACCAGAAGCACCTATAGGACTTGTAGTGTGTTAGTGGCAGGCAGGCAGAGCTCCTATATTTTGTTACCAGAAGCACCTATAGGACTTGTAGTGTGTTCGTGGCAGGCAGGCAGAGCTCCTATATTTTGTTACCAGAAGCACCTATAGGACTTGTAGTGTGTTAGTGGCAGGCAGGCAGAGCTCCTATATTTTGTTACCAGAAGCACCTATAGGACTTGTAGTGTGTTCGTGGCAGGCAGGCAGAGCTCCTATATTTTGTTACCAGAAGCACCTATAGGACTTGTAGTGTGTTAGTGGCAGGCAGGCAGAGCTCCTATATTTTGTTACCAGAAGCACCTATAGGACTTGTAGTGTGTTCGTGGCAGGCAGGCAGAGCTCCTATATTTTGTTCCCAGAGGCACCTATAGGACTTGAAGTGTGTTAGTCCCATTACACACACAGAGCTATATTTTCTTCCCAGAAGCACCTATAGGACTTGAAGTGTGTTAGTCCCATTACACACACAGAGCTATATTTTCTTCCCAGAAGCACCTATAGGACTTGAAGTGTGTTAGTCCCATTTACACACACAGAGCTATATTTTGTTCCCAGAAGCACCTATAGGACTTGAAGTGTGTTAGTCCATCACACACACAGAGCTATATTTTGTTCCCAGAAGCACCTATAGGACTTGAAGTGTGTTAGTCCCATTACACACACAGAGCTATATTTTCTTCCCAGAAGCACCTATAGGACTTGAAGTGTGTTAGTCCCATCACACACACAGAGCTATATTTTGTTCCCAGAAGCACCTATAGGACTTGAAGTGTGTTAGTCCCATCACACACACAGAGCTATATTTTCTTCCCAGAAGCACCTATAGGACTTGAAGTGTGTTAGTCCCATCACACACACAGAGCTATATTTTGTTCCCAGAAGCACCTATAGGACTTGAAGTGTGTTAGTCCCAGATGCACCTATAGGACCTGAAGTGTGTTAGTCACATCACAGAGCTATATTTTGTTCCCAGAAGCACCTATAGGACTTGAAGTGTGTTAGTCCCATCACACACACAGAGCTATATTTTGTTCCCAGAAGCACCTATAGGACTTGAAGTGTGTTAGTCCCATCACACACACAGAGCTATATTTTCTTCCCAGAAGCACCTATAGGACTTGAAGTGTGTTAGTCCCATCACACACACAGAGCTATATTTTGTTCCCAGAAGCACCTATAGGACTTGAAGTGTGTTAGTCCCATTACACACACAGAGCTATATTTTCTTCCCAGAAGCACCTATAGGACTTGAAGTGTGTTAGTCCCATCACACACACAGAGCTATATTTTGTTCCCAGAAGCACCTATAGGACTTGAAGTGTGTTAGTCCCATTACACACACAGAGCTATATTTTGTTCCCAGAAGCACCTATAGGACTTGAAGTGTGTTAGTCCCATCACACACACAGAGCTATATTTTCTTCCCAGAAGCACCTATAGGACTTGAAGTGTGTTAGTCCCATCACACACACAGAGCTATATTTTCTTCCCAGAAGCACCTATAGGACTTGAAGTGTGTTAGTCCCATCACACACACAGAGCTATATTTTCTTCCCAGAAGCACCTATAGGACTTGAAGTGTGTTAGTCCCATTACACACACAGAGCTATATTTTGTTCCCAGAAGCACCTATAGGACTTGAAGTGTGTTAGTCCCATCACACACACAGAGCTATATTTTCTTCCCAGAAGCACCTATAGGACTTGAAGTGTGTTAGTCCCATTACACACACAGAGCTATATTTTCTTCCAGAAGCACCTATAGGACTTGAAGTGTGTTAGTCCCATTACACACACAGAGCTATATTTTCTTCCCAGAAGCACCTATAGGACTTGAAGTGTGTTAGTCCCATCACACACACAGAGCTATATTTTGTTCCCAGAAGCACCTATAGGACTTGAAGTGTGTTAGTCCCATCACACACACAGAGCTATATTTTGTTCCCAGAAGCACCTATAGGACTTGAAGTGTGTTAGTCCCATTACACACACAGAGCTATATTTTGTTCCCAGAAGCACCTATAGGACTTGAAGTGTGTTAGTCCCATCACACACACAGAGCTATATTTTGTTCCCAGAAGCACCTATAGGACTTGAAGTGTGTTTGTCCCATCACACACACAGAGCTATATTTTCTTCCCAGAAGCACCTATAGGACTTGAAGTGTGTTAGTCCCATTACACACACAGAGCTATATTTTGTTCCAGAAGCACCTATAGGACTTGAAGTGTGTTAGTCCCATCACACACACAGAGCTATATTTTCTTCCCAGAAGCACCTATAGGACTTGAAGTGTGTTAGTCCCATTACACACACACAGAGCTATATTTTCTTCCCAGAAGCACCTATAGGACTTGAAGTGTGTTAGTCCCATTACACACACAGAGCTATATTTTCTTCCCAGAAGCACCTATAGGACTTGAAGTGTGTTAGTCCCATCACACACACAGAGCTATATTTTGTTCCCAGAAGCACCTATAGGACTTGAAGTGTGTTAGTCCCATCACACACACAGAGCTATATTTTCTTCCCAGAAGCACCTATAGGACTTGAAGTGTGTTAGTCCCATTACACACACAGAGCTATATTTTGTTCCCAGAAGCACCTATAGGACTTGAAGTGTGTTAGTCCCATCACACACACAGAGCTATATTTTCTTCCCAGAAGCACCTATAGGACTTGAAGTGTGTTAGTCCCATTACACACACAGAGCTATATTTTCTTCCCAGAAGCACCTATAGGACTTGAAGTGTGTTAGTCCCATTACACACACAGAGCTATATTTTCTTCCCAGAAGCACCTATAGGACTTGAAGTGTGTTAGTCCCATCACACACACAGAGCTATATTTTGTTCCCAGAAGCACCTATAGGACTTGAAGTGTGTTAGTCCCATCACACACACAGAGCTATATTTTGTTCCCAGAAGCACCTATAGGACTTGAAGTGTGTTAGTCCCATTACACACACAGAGCTATATTTTGTTCCCAGAAGCACCTATAGGACTTGAAGTGTGTTAGTCCCATCACACACACAGAGCTATATTTTCTTCCCAGAAGCACCTATAGGACTTGAAGTGTGTTAGTCCCATCACACACACAGAGCTATATTTTTTCTTCCCAGAAGCACCTATAGGACTTGAAGTGTGTTAGTCCCATTACACACACAGAGCTCCTATATATTCTTCTCAGCAGCACCCACAGGACTTCTAGTGTGTTAGTGGCATCACACAGAGCTCCTCTATTTTCTTTGCATAAGCACCCACAGGACTTCTAGTGTGTTAGTGGCATCACACAGAGCTCCTCTATTTTCTTTGCAGAAGCACCCATAGGACTTCTAGTGTGTTAGTGGCATCACACAGAGCTCCTATATATTCTTCTCAGCAGCACCCACAGGACTTCTAGTGTGTTAGTGGCATCACACAGAGCTCCTCTATTTTCTTTGCATAAGCACCCACAGGACTTCTAGTGTGTTAGTGGCATCACACAGAGCTCCTCTATTTTCTTTGCATAAGCACCCACAGGACTTCTAGTGTGTTAGTGGCATCACACAGAGCTCCTCTATTTTCTTTGCAGAAGCACCCATAGGACTTCTAGTGTGTTAGTGGCATCACACAGAGCTCCTATATATTCTTCTCAGCAGCACCCACAGGACTTCTAGTGTGTTAGTGGCATCACACAGAGCTCCTATATATTCTTCTCAGCAGCACCCACAGGACTTCTAGTGTGTTAGTGGCATCACACAGAGCTCCTCTATTTTCTTTGCATAAGCACCCACAGGACTTCTAGTGTGTTAGTGGCATCACACAGAGCTCCTCTATTTTCTTTGCATAAGCACCCACAGGACTTCTAGTGTGTTAGTGGCATCACACAGAGCTCCTCTATTTTCTTTGCAGAAGCACCCATAGGACTTCTAGTGTGTTAGTGGCATCACACAGAGCTCCTATATATTCTTCTCAGCAGCACCCACAGGACTTCTAGTGTGTTAGTGGCATCACACAGAGCTCCTATATATTCTTCTCAGCAGCACCCACAGGACTTCTAGTGTGTTAGTGGCATCACACAGAGCTCCTCTATTTTCTTTGCATAAGCACCCACAGGACTTCTAGTGTGTTAGTGGCATCACACAGAGCTCCTCTATTTTCTTTGCAGAAGCACCCATAGGACTTCTAGTGTGTTAGTGGCATCACACAGAGCTCCTATATATTCTTCTCAGCAGCACCCACAGGACTTCTAGTGTGTTAGTGGCATCACACAGAGCTCCTCTATTTTCTTTGCATAAGCACCCACAGGACTTCTAGTGTGTTAGTGGCATCACACAGAGCTCCTCTATTTTCTTTGCATAAGCACCCACAGGACTTCTAGTGTGTTAGTGGCATCACACAGAGCTCCTCTATTTTCTTTGCAGAAGCACCCATAGGACTTCTAGTGTGTTAGTGGCATCACACAGAGCTCCTATATATTCTTCTCAGCAGCACCCACAGGACTTCTAGTGTGTTAGTGGCATCACACAGAGCTCCTCTATTTTCTTTGCATAAGCACCCACAGGACTTCTAGTGTGTTAGTGGCATCACACAGAGCTCCTCTATTTTCTTTGCATAAGCACCCACAGGACTTCTAGTGTGTTAGTGGCATCACACAGAGCTCCTCTATTTTCTTTGCAGAAGCACCCATAGGACTTCTAGTGTGTTAGTGGCATCACACAGAGCTCCTATATTTTCTTCTCAGCAGCACCCACAGGACTACCGACTACAATGGCTGGAAGACCGCCAAGGGGAGGCAGAGCGTGCAGAGCCAAGAACACAGGGCAGGCAGGCTCTGTTTCTAGTGGACGTGGCCGTGGACGTGGACGTGGTCGTGCATCGTCATCAGCACGTGGCCATGGGACACGCGCGTCTTTGTTTTCGGCAGCTGGACATGTGGAGCCGCATCATGCTGAAGGCTTGGTAGAATGGATGACCAAGCCCTCCTCATCCTCCTCATCCTCTCTCACCCAGGCTCAGGGTACTGACAGAGCATCATCAGCCACCCCTTCCCTAGACCCACCATGTCCTCCTGAGGAGTCCCCCGAACTCTTTGAGCACAGTGTTGGGTACATGCTCCAGGAGGATGCCCAACGATTCGAAGGCTCGGATGACGATACCCAGCTTGAGGAATCTGGCAGTACAGTTCCACCAGCTGCAGCTTACTGCCAGGTTTGCTCTAGTGGTGAAGAGGGAGGGGATGATGAGGTCACTGACTCCACGTGGGTGCCTCAAGGGAGAGAGGATGAGGAGGAGGACGAGGAGGAGGAGGATGCGGCGTCACATGTCCAACGAGGCAGGATGCCCCCTGGAGGCCAGGTAGAGGCCAGCACAGCAACTGTACAACACCGCAGAGCTCCGCCTGTGCAGGGCGCTGCCTCTGCACGTTATCAGAAAAGTTCTTTGGTGTGGGCCTTTTTTGAGACGAGTGCAGCAGATCGCACCACTGCTATTTGCAATATTTGTCTCAAGCGTATCTCGCGTGGCCAAAACATCAGCCGCTTGGGCACGACAAGCATGACCAGACATATGGCGACCTGCCATGCAGCTCGTTGGCAGGCACACATAAAAGACCCACACCAAAGAACTAAGCGGACCTCTCCTTGCTCCTCCTCAGCTGGGATCTCCATCCCCACTACACCTTCAGTCCTCTCTGAAAGCTGCTCTGAGAGGACTGAAGGTGTAGAATTCGGTGTGTCACAACCAAGTACTTGCAGTACACCGACGTCCGAATGCAGCAGGCAAATTTCCCTGCCCCAGCTGCTGGACCGTAGAAAGAAGTACACTCCCAGCCATCCACATGCCCAGCGGTTGAATGCTAGCCTTGCTAAATTGCTAGCACTTCAACTGCTGCCTTTTCAGTTGGTAGACTCGGCCCCCTTCCGTGAGTTTGTTCAATGTGCGGTTCCTCAGTGGCAGGTTCCCAAACGCCACTTTTTCTCGCGGAAGGCGATTCCGTCTCTCTACCGGCATGTGGAGGGCAATGTCCATGCCTCGCTGGACAGGGCGGTCAGCGGTAAGGTGCATATTACCGCTGACTCATGGTCCAGCAGGCATGGACAGGGACGGTACCTTTCTTTCACGGCCCATTGGGTCACTCTATTGGCAGCTGGGAGGGATGCAGGACAAGGTGCAGTAGTGTTGGAGGTTGTTCCGCCACCACGCCTCCAAAATGCGACTACTGCTACTGGTTGTGACACACCTCTCTCCTCCACCCCCTCCTCTTCTTCTTCCTCCAGTGCTCTGTCCTTGGAACCAGCGGTGCTCCGTAGGCGTACAAGGGGCTACGCAAGTACGCAGGCAAAAAAGATGCCATGCCGTGCTTGCGCTGGTGTGTTTGGGGGACAGGAGCCACACTGGGCCAGAGGTTCTGGCAGCTCTGCAGGGGCAGGCCGAGAGGTGGTTGACGCCACGTCAGCTTAAGCCAGGAATGGTCGTTTCTGACAATGGCACCAACCTCCTCTCCGCCCTGCGACAGGGGCAGCTCACCCATGTGCCCTGCATGGCTCACGTCCTCAACCTGGTGGTGCAGCGGTTCTTGGGCAGGTTCCCAGGCTTACAGGATGTCCTGAGGCAGGCCAGGAAAGTCTGTGTGCATTTCCGCCGATCTTATAATGCCAGTGCTCGGCTGACTGAGCTGCAAAAGGAGCTGAACCTGCCCAAGAACCGCCTAATATCTGACATGCCCACCAGGTGGAACTCAACGTTGGCCATGCTGCAGCGACTGCACACGCAGCAGAGGGCCATCAATGAGTACCTTTGCGACTACGGCACCAGGACAGGGTCAGGGGAGCTTGGTTTTTTTTCCCCACGTCAGTGGAGCATGATCAGGGATGCATGCACTGTCCTCTCACCATTTGAGGAGGCCACGAGGATGGTGAGCAGTGACAGTGCATGCATCAGTGACACTGTCCCTCTTGTCCACCTGTTGGAGCATACGCTGCGTGGGATAATGGACAGGGCACTTGAGGCAGAACAGAGGCAGGAAGAGGAGGACTTCCTTGCCTCTCAAGGCCCCTTTATCCGGACAGTGTTCCTTCTGTCCCACCATCACACAGGAAGAGGATGAGGAGGAGGAGGAGGAGGAGGAGGAGGAGGATTGTGTGAGCATGGAGGTGGAGCCTGGCACTCAGCATCAGCAGCAGCAGTCTTTTAGGGATGATGTACAGTCCCAACAAGCCAGTGGACTTGTACGTGGCTGGGAGGAGGTGGCTGGCGATCATGTCATCCTCAGTGACCCAGAAGACTCCGGACCGAATGCCTCAGCTAACCTACGCTGCATGGCCTCCCTGATCCTGCAAAGCCTGCGGAAGGATCCTCGTGTTCTTCGGATCAAGGAGAGGGACCATTACTGGCTGGCCACTCTCCTTGATCCGCGGTACAAGGGTAAGGTTGCGGACCTTATCTTGCCGTCGCAGAGGGAGCAGAGGATGAGACATCTCAGGGAGGCCTTGCAGAAAGGTCTGTGCAACGCGTTCCCAGAAACTGGGAGGCTACAAACTCCTGGTCCTGGGCGACGAGTTGCTGAGGCTTCGGTCAGTGGCAGAAGGAGCGGTGGGGAAGGTGGACGTCTGACCGATGCGTTCAGACAATTTTTTAGTCCGCAGCCCCAAGGTATGATCGGTTCCAGCAACCATCGCCAGCGTCTGATATACATGGTGCAGGAATACCTTGGGGCAAGGTCAGACTTGGACACCTTTCCCACCGAAAATCCTCTGGCTTACTGGGTCCTGAGGATGGATCACTGGCCAGAGCTTGCACAGTATGCAATTGAGCTACTGGCCTGTCCTGCCTCCAGCGTTCTTTCCGAACGCACATTCAGTGCTGCTGGAGGATTTGTGACTGATCATAGGGTGCGCCTGTCCACCGCCTCGGTTGATCGACTGACATTCATCAAAATGAATCAGTCTTGGATCACCACCAGCTACCAGGCACCTGAGGCGGATATAACCGAATAATTTTTAATGTCACATCCCTTCAAGACTGCCTATGCTGATGCTGAGTGACTGTCCTCTTATGTTCACTGACTATCCTCTTCCTCCTCCTCAATGATCCATGCCACCACACCAGTGCCTAAGGCACAATTTTTCAGCCCCTGTTTAACAGGGGCGTGTACTTACAATTTTTAAAAAAATGCTTCGCAACACGTGTGACTGCTGTGCTCCAAGTACAGTCTCTGTGAGGGCCGTGTTGCAGTGTTGTGGCACCAGTGCCTAAGGCACAATTTTTCAGCCCCTGTTTAACAGGGGCGTGTACTTACAATTTTTAAAAAAAATGCTTCGCAACACGTGTGACTGCTGTGCTCCAAGTACAGTCTCTGTGAGGGCCGTGTTGCAGTGTTGTGGCACCAGTGCCTAAGGCACAATTTTTCAGCCCCTGTTTAACAGGGGCGTGTACTTACAATTTTTTAAAAAAATGCTTCGCAACACGTGTGACTGCTGTGCTCCAAGTACAGTATCTGTGAGGGCCGGGTTGCAGTGTTGTGGCACCAGCACCAGTGCCTAAGGCACAATTTTTCAGCCCCTGTTTAACAGGGGCGTG
Organism: Lithobates sylvaticus; assembly: GCA_028564925.1. Classification (NCBI taxonomy): domain Eukaryota; kingdom Metazoa; phylum Chordata; class Amphibia; order Anura; family Ranidae; genus Lithobates; species Lithobates sylvaticus. Next base: position 528,952,629 of record CM053029.1, read on the forward strand.
TACTTACAATTTTTTAAAAAAAAATGCTTCGCAACACGTGTGACTGCTGTGCTCCAAGTACAGTATCTGTGAGGGCCGGGTTGCAGTGTTGTGGCACCAGCACCAGTGCCTAAGGCACAATTTTTCAGCCCCTGTTTAACAGGGGCGTGTACTTACAATTTTTTAAAAAAATGCTTCGCAACACGTGTGACTGCTGTGCTCCAAGTACAGTCTCTGTGAGGGGTTGCAGTGTTGTGGCACCAGCACCAGTGCCTAAGGCACAATTTTTCAGCCCCTGTTTAACAGGGGCCGGTAATTACAAATCTTGATCTAATAGTTCACAGCAGGGCCCATTCCTGCGCCCACCAAGAGTAACTATGAGGGCCTGCAGTCTTGTGGCAACACCGTCCACCACCACCGCCAAAGGCCCAATTTTTCTGCCCTGTTCATCAGGTGCTTGCAATTACAAATCTTGATCTAATAACTCACAGCAGGGCCCATTCCTGCGCCCACCAAGAGTAACTATGAGGGCCTACAGTCTTGTGGCAACACCGTCCACCACCACCGCCAAAGGCCCAATTTTTCTGCCCTGTTCATCAGGTGCTTGCAATTACAAATCTTGATCTAATAACTCACAGCAGGGCCCATTCCTGCGCCCACCAAGAGTAACTATGAGGGCATACAGTCTTGTGGCAAACACCGTCCACCACCACCGCCAAAGGCCCAATTTTTCTGCCCTGTTCATCAGGAGCTTGCAATTACAAATCTTGATCTAATAACTCACAGCAGGGCCCATTCCTGCGCCCACCAAGAGTAACTGTGAGAGCTTACAGTCTTGTGGCAAAAACCGTCCACCACCCCCAATTTTTCTGCCCTGTTCAACAGGTGCATGCAATTACAAATCTTGATCTATTAACTCACAGCAGGGCCCATTCCTGTGCCCACCAGTCTTGTGGCTACACCAACATCTAATAGGGCAAATTTCTGCAGAGTATATACGCCAGGCCCCTACTTTCAAACATCCAACTTACAAACGACTCCTACTTGCAAATGGAAAGAGAAAACAGGAAGTGAGAGGAAATCTACCCCTAGGAAGGGAAATTCTATCCTGTTAGATTTAATTGGGAAAAAGGTATCTCCTCTCTACTGATACTTTATCACCAATCCTTGTTTCAATTAAAACCCCACTTTTCCAAAAACATTTGTCATTGGGACGGAAAGTGAGGTGACATGTTCTGAACAGATGTGCAAAGACAGCAAATGTTACAGGGGTGATAACCCCTCCCTATGTTCTCCAAAAAGCTTAAAAATAGATTTTTTTGGGATGGAGCTACACTTCATAATGTACCTGTTCAGATTCTACTTAAGATCAAACCTAAAGCCGCAAGTGGTTTTAAATGGCTTCTTTTTTTCCTTTACAAATGTCATTTTGTGCAAGGACAGTTCTAAACACGGGAAACACATGCCACTTCACAGGCATACTTTGGACACCCCCCAGGTACCATATTTAAAGGAAAATGTCACTTTTTTTTTTCACTTTATGCATCATTAAAATGACTGCTCCCGAAAAAACGTTAGTTTTTAAAAGTTCTTTTTGCATTGATATATGTCCCCTGGGGCAGGACCCGGGTCCCCAAACCTGTTTTATGACATTAACATGCATATTGGCCGTTGTAATTAGCACTTTTGATTTCGAACGTTCGCGTCCATTATAACGTATAGGGTTCGAAAATTCGCGCGAACTTTCGGTCCGTTCGAAGGTTCTGGTTCGAACCGAACCCGGGGGTGTTCGGCTCATCCCTAGCCACAAACTTTGAGGAAGAATCTTGGGTTTACCCTGCAACAAACATTAGAACTTTTGCCGCTGCAGTTTACCTGTGAAACATCACGTGTGACACTTCTACAGTGCCAGGGCCCAGAATAGCCTAGAGAAGGGGCTAGAGCTGGGAATGGTGGCAGGCCAGGAAAGGTGACAGGACCCGTGAGTCAGGGGCAGGAGCTGGTAATGGTAGAAGGTAAAATTTTTTGGCATGGGTGTCAAAATAATTTAGTTGGTAGCATCAGCTACAGGGGTTGTGTAATCATTGCTGATCCAGAACTGTTGCATTTTTATAACATGAGTCGATCCACAGTGTTTTGACACAGTCTAATTTGTCTCTCTCTGTCACTAAACTGCCTTCTGTACGTAAGGCCCACTGAAACAGCACAGTGGCTGCAGAGAAAGCCAGAAGGTCCAGCATGTACTGTGTAAACTCTTGCCCATGGTCCAGCCTGGGCACTCAATAGTCCATGGGGTCCTCACTTTGTGCAGTGTCTGCATCAGCCTTGGATCCCAAGTAGTTTGCAGTCATATGGTTGAGTCTCTGCCTGTGACTGCTTCCTGCAGCCAAGCCAGTCCTCTGTGGTTGATAAAATGATTTAAAAGTGTCTCTGAGGCTGCCACCACCACCGCTGCTCCACCTTTCAGGCATCTGAAAATTAGAGGCACATTAGACATGAGAGAGGTCCTGCCAGTATCTTGAATCGTGCCCAAGAGCTTATAATACAGCATGTTTTCTTAGTGGTGCTTTTTCTGGTTCCTCTGGTATGGTAGCATGTGATCTGCCATTTTTCCCCTTGTTTCAGGAACCCAAAAGGGTGCACACCCAAAAGTGGTCCATCTCCTTAATAGTTCAAACCTGAAGGTCCTTGTGCAGGCATTTCAGAATGAAAAAGCCTATCTGACACGAATTGCCTGCATCTTGAGTCCTTGGTGTCACTGAAGACAATATAGACAATATAGCCTGCATCTTGAGTCCTTGGTGTCACTATAGACAATATATATTGAAGACAATATATGCCTCCAGTGCACAGGCTGTCACATCACACACTGTACACCAGAGGGATCATGCCAGTCCCTGCCTTGTTGTAGTTCACCATTTTGGTCACATCTATGAGCAGTGACAGTATGCTGAAAGCATTCTAAATTAGAAGCTGCTGGTGTAGTGAGACCCAAAGAGCATCCAGAGCCTGTCCTTATCCCATTTTTGCACAGGTATTCCTTTATGGTCTACTGCTGCTGCTGGTGCAACATGGCCAATGCCAAGTTCCAGTGCTTGGGTGTATTGTATATCAGGTATTTGGCAGGCAGCTTGTGTTGCCACTGGACTTCAGCCAGGCAAACACGTGAAGGGTATGACCTTCTAAAGTGGCTGAAAACTCTGCTGGTCTGCTTGACATCCTGGAAGCCAGGGTACCTATCCAGGAAACACTGCACTGCCAGATTGAAGACATGTGCCAAGCATCTCTCGGTCTGCCCCTGAAGAGTTGCCAAAATCCCTGGCCACACATAGCTCCTGTGCACCAGGCATACCAACTGTAAAAAAATGTGGCAATATTTTGCTTGAGAGAGGAGTCTGATAGAGAAGACTATAGTGGGTGTGCCACATCCCAATAAATTGTCAAAGCAAAAAGGGGGTAACCCCTAGGATGGGACTTTGAAAGCACTACCACAATGAGTAGAAAATAAGTATAAATATAGAAATTTTATTCAAAAGAACATATCAAAAAAACACATATAATTATAACACTTAAATGTGGATACAATTTTAAAACCATCAATGAAAGATAGATATTTTTCCCTGAACCAGACGCGTTTTCTGAAAAATCCTTTCCTTCACCAGGGTTCTTACAGAGAATATATCTGAAGAATGACAAAATGCAAGATAATTAGTAATTTGTATATCTACAACCAATCTGTGGTATAAACATTTTGCATACATATGGTTCACTTACACTTTGTTCATTGACAATGACATATAAGTATCCACAGAATTAAAACTGAGAATTTAGCAACTTCCCGCATGGCTCCCCACGTGCATCATTCCAATGGTCAATTTTAAGTATCCAAGATGGTTTAAGGGTATGCTAAAGGGGAATGGTGTCCCCAACGACATCAAAAACACTGTATCCTGAGCCCAGGAACAGCGCATGCATGTGCGCTGGGGTCCAAAAAGCAAAAAAAAAACTGGAGATAAAGGCACATCAATAAAGGGCCCCAACGTATAAAATTATACTATAATCCAAAGATATTTGGTCTATGACTTGATAGAAACCTACCTAAGCCCAGAAATGCAATTATGTACCGGCAGATAGGCTGGAGAGTGTGTAAAATGTAGATGGTACTATTGATCGTCTCAACACAGAGATGACTGTAGTATCAATATGGCCAGTAAAGAAGACCACAAGGTTGATGTTCAAAAAGAAAAAAGGCACAAAAGCCAAAGCTTATTAACAAACATCCAAAAACAATTGGAATATGAATTCAAAGTCAATACAAGAGGTAGATCTCACTTACTTTAAAACGTATTTCAGCACACATCTCTCCAGACCATCCTAACCCTTGCCATATCTGTCAAGGGATGAGAAAAGCTAAATACAGCCCTGCTAATGGAAGCAGGAAGACAATAGTGAATATTAATTTGCTATTGTCACACAACTGGGTGGGTTTGGAGCAGAGTGCTCTGTGCCCTGAGCCCACCCTTTCTGAAGCCAATTAAAACCTCAAGCTCTATGTGCAAAAAACAAAACAAAAAACATTGAAATCCATGTGTCCAGTGCCCCACATGTAGATTAGGGGCTGGGCATATGGATTAGGGGGGGCAGCATCCCTGCACCCCTAATGGAGCAGCCGCCGCTGATTATGATGCAAATGCATTTGTTTCCTTCTACATGGTGTACCCAAATTACTGTTTTACCACAGTTCATAGGCTGTAGGAAGAGACTGCAGACCACAACAGTGCTATCAGCAGCATATGTTTGAAAAATGCCCCCCACTGCAGAGCTCTGTGAATCGGTTCTGGGGAAATCAGTGGCCTGTACCTATGGGGTAATGCCATCCAGTGGAATAGGACAGCTGCTCCCTCTGGTCCTCTGAAAGCTACACCTGCTTATAAATTAAATCCTTTCTCTCTCTCAGCTGTTCTAAATTGCCTTCACTACCCACCTTTCTGGTTTTAGGCACCCACATACAGTGGTGTGAAAAAGTGTTTGCCCCCTTCCTCATTTCCTGTTCCTTTGCATGTTTGTCACACTTAAGTGTTTCGGAACATCAAACCAATTTAAACAATAGTCAAGGACAACACAAGTAAACACAAAATGCAATTTGTAAATGAAGGTGTTTATTATTAAAGGTGAAAAAAAATCCAAACCATCATGGCCCTGTGTGAAAAAGTGATTGCCCCCCTTGTTAAAACATACTATAACTGTGGTTGTCCACACCTGAGTTCAATTTCTCTAGCCACACACAGGCCTGATTATTGGCACACCTGTTCACAATCAAGGCATCACTTAAATAGGAGCTGCTTGACACAGTAAGGTCCACCAGAAGATCCTTAAAAGCTACACATCATGCCGAGACCCAAAGAAATTCAGGAACAATTGAGAAAGAAAGTAATTGAGATCTATCAGTCTGGAAAGGGTTATAAAGCCATTTCCAAAGCTTTGGGAATCCAGTGAACCACAGTGAGAGCCATTATCCACAAATGGCGAAGACATGGAACAGTGGTGAACCTTCCCAGGAGTGGCCGGCTGCCCAAAATTACCCCAAGAGCACAGCGACGACTCATTCAAGAGGTCACAAAAGACCCCACAACAACGTCCAAGGAACTGCAGGCCTCACTTGCCTCAGTTAAGGTCAGCGTTCATGCCTCCACCATCAGGAAAAGACTGGGCAAAAAATGGCCTGCATGGCAGAGTTCCAAGGAGAAAACCACTGCTGAGCAAAAAGAACATCAAAGCTCGTCTCAATTTCTCCACAACACATCTTGATGATCCCCAAGACTTTTGGGACAACATTCTGTGGACCAATGAGACAAAAGTGGAACTCTTTGGAAGGTGTGTGTCCAAGTATATCTGGCGTAGAAGGAACACTGCATTTCAGAAAAAGAACATTATACCAACAGTAAAATATGGTGGTGGTAGTGTGATGGTCTGGGGCTGTTTTGCTGCTTCAGGACCTGGAAGACTTGCCGTGATAAAAGGAACTATGAATTCTGCTGTCTACCAAGAGATCCTGAAGGAGAATGTCCGACCATTTGTTTGTGTACTCAACCTGAAACGAACTTGGGTTCTGCAGCAGGACAATGATCCTAAACACACCAGCAAGTCCACCACCGAATGGCTGAAGAAAAACAAAATGAAGACTTTGGAGTGGCCTAGCCAAAGTCCAGACCTGAATCCTATTGAGATGTTGTGGTATGACCTTTAAAAAGGCCGTTCATGCTCGAAAACCCTCTAATGTAACTGAATTAGGACAATTCTGCAAAGATGAGTGGGCCAAAATTCCTCCAGGACGCTGTAAAAGCCTCATTGCACGTTATCGCAAACGCTTGGTTGCAGTTGTTGCTGCTAAGGGTGGCCCAACCAGTTATTAGGTTTAGGGGGCAATCACTTTTTCACACAGGGCCATGATGGTTTGGATTTTTTTTCACCTTTAATAATAAACACCTTCATTTACAAATTGCATTTTGTGTTTAAATTGGTTTGATGTTCCGAAACACTTAAGTGTGACAAACATGCAAAGGAACAGGAAATGAGGAAGGGGGCAAACACTTTTTCACACCACTGTATAGTCTTGCACCTCATTTTCACCACAATCCCCATCACTGGATCCCACCTGGCAGTAAGTTGCAATTCTGAGCTTTAAATATTTTAGCAGAGTTTATTTTGGTAGCTTTTTCACTGGGGGGGGGGGGGGGGTATTCTTTAATTTTCAGTTGTAGCATTTAAAAATTTAGCTTAACAATTTTTAAATATTCTATCTACATAGTTTGGGGTATTTTTAGGCATTACTTATTTTTTGGGCATTTCTTCAAGACCAGTTTTACTAGGTATTGTTACAAAATGTCATGGGCTGATGGACAGTGCCATGGAGGATATATACCAGGCCCCAAAATTATCTTGAATAAGGGCCTGGTATAGATTTTAGGATAGACCCAATGCAAACAACAAACAAACAACAGCATCAGCCCCCCCTTCCAAATCCAGCGCTACATCATCGATGAGGGCCTGGTATAGATTTTCAGTGGGACCCCATGCAAAAAAAAAAAAGTACCAGGCATTTCCGGGCCTTCCGTGCGCACATAGGTGCGCGCGGGCGGGCGCGCGCGCGCGTGCACGTTAGCGCGCGCGTGCGCGTTAGCGCGCGCGCGTGCACGTTAGCGCGCGCGTGCATGTGCGCATGCGCGGGAACGCAATTGGCGCCAAAACGGGCTTTAAAAGCCCAGCAGTGACACTCAGCCAGTGCTGTGTTGTCTTAAAGCTTCCTGCTTGTCAGCCACCCGAAAACCTGATCTGAAACTTGAACCTGTGATCTCCCGTTACCGACCCGGCTCTGTTTGGACTACTCTGCCTTCTCCTACCCGACCCGGCCTGCCTGACCTTGTTGCATCTGCTTTTGGTTACCGACTCCTGCCTGCCTACCGACTCTGCCATTGCCTGCTCCTATCATCTGATTGATCTGCTGTTGCCAACCGGACTGTCTGACCTTGCTCTGCTGATTCCCACTTGTTTGATCCGCCTGCTGCCTGGTTCTTTTGTATCCTGCTTCAACCACCTACAGCTGCAGTCTTACATCCTGCCATCCGCATACGGACATTACTGGAGGACCTCCCTGTTGGTTGCAACACCTTCCTCTACAAACCAGGCACTCCTACCCCACTGTGCTCACGTGACCACTGTCCCCATCTCCAGTGGCACGTGAACCAGCGCTGTATGAGAGGTCTCCTCCTACAAGTCAGGCTCTACGTCCAGGTACGTAACAGTACAACACAGCCATGACTGAGCCTGCAGGAGAGACCCCTCCCATGACAGATATCTGCTCACACCTGTCAGCCCTCACTCAAGCCGTAAAATCCTTACAAGACGGTTACACCAGATTGGAGGGTCAAGTCCAGAACATCATCAACCCGGTACACGTGGTTCCTGGGTCCGTTTCCGCCCCTGCTCAGGCTGCTTCCTCTCCTTCTGTCGTTATGCTTCCACCTGAGCCAAGGGTCCCCATACCTGAGAAGTTTTCAGGGGACCGAACTAAATTCCGGGCCTTCCGCAGTGCTTGTCGACTTTACTTCGCCCTGCAACCCCGGACTTTCTCACTTGAAGCCACTAAAGTGGGGTTTGTGGTCTCCCTGCTGTTAGGAGAACCACAGATCTGGGCACACCGACTTCTCGAAGAGGACTCTATTTTGATTCAATCACTAACGGCCTTCTTTGAAGCTATGTCCCAGCTTTATGAAGACCCTGAACGGGTCGCCACAGCAGAGGCCACCTTAACTACACTCCAGCAGGGTCGCCGGGCGGCCGAGGATTACATTTCGGATTTTAGACGCTGGAGTGCGGACACTCAATGGAATGATGCAGCTCTACGGCATCAGTTCCGCATGGGCCTATCAGAAGGACTGAAAGATGAATTGGCCCGGGTAGGCATACCTGATACTCTTGAGGCCTTAATCACCCTAACCATCCAGATTGATCGCCGCCTTCGGGAACGTCGCACTGAACGGGCCTACCAACATAATCGCCCTACTTGGGTGACTGCTAAAGCTCCAATTCCTGCTGCCCGCTACTTACCGCCACCCAACTTCCAGCCGACCCGCCCTGCACCTGACGCCTCCGAGCCGATGCAGTTGGGACTGATTCGACCCACCTTAACCCCGGAAGAGCGCACACGTCGCCATCAACTTAACCTCTGCCTGTACTGTGGAACAACAGGACACTACGTGCGCAACTGTCCGGCCAAGATGCGTAAGTGCTTTTCCTCTGTTCCTGCCAGTCTTTCAGCACTTTCTGCTAACACAACCCACATTGCTCTCCCTCTCTCATTGCAGCTCCAAGGAAGGACAATTCCAGTTAAAGCAATTATTGATTCCGGAGCATGCAGTTGCTTCATTGATTCTGCCTTCGCCAACCAACACAACATTCCCTTACAGAATAAAACCCACCGACTTTCAGTCTTCTTGGCCGATGGCTCCCGCATCAGCTCCGGACAGGTGACCCAAGAGACTTTTCCCTTACCTGCCATCACCTCCTTCCAGCATAAGGAGCTTCTGACCCTTGATGTGATCTCTTCCCCGTTGTTCCCAATCATCCTGGGCATTCCCTGGCTTCAGGCCCATAATCCCTCCATCAATTGGACTACCAGAGAAATCAGGTTCTTGTCCCCCTACTGCCAAGAACATTGTCAAAATGAGTCTACTCAATCCTCTGCCACCTTACTTTGCATGGACATTGATCAGAACCTACGCCAATCAGTACCCGAACCGTATCATGGGTTCCTCGATGTTTTCAGTAAAAAGGGAGCAGACTCTCTTCCACCCCATCGGGCATATGACTGCCCAATTGAACTTTTACCCGGGGCCGAGATTCCCTTTGGGCGCATTTTCCCCCTGTCAGAAAAAGAACAGGAAGCACTAAAAATTTACATCAACGAAAACCTGGAAAAAGGATTCATCCGCCCATCTACCTCTCCAGCTGGTGCTGGAATATTTTTTGTGACTAAGAAGGATCAGACTCTCCGCCCGTGTGTAGATTACCGGGAGTTGAATAAGATCACGGTCAAGAACCGTTACCCGTTGCCCTTAATACCCGAATTATTCCAAAAACTAAGGTCTGCTACTATTTTTACGAAACTCGATCTAAGAGGGGCATACAATCTGGTCCGCATCCGGGCCGGGCATGAGTGGAAGACGGCATTCCGAACACAGTTCGGGCATTATGAATATCTGGTCATGCCCTTTGGTCTATGTAATGCACCTGCCACTTTTCAACATCTTATTAACGATGTATTCAAAGACTTCTTAGATATTTTTGTAATTGTTTATTTGGATGATATTTTGTTTTTTTCTGAATCCCTCAGCCAACACCGGGAACACGTTTGCAGAGTCTTGGACCGTCTTCGCCTACATGGACTTTGCGCAAAAGCGGAGAAGTGCGAGTTCGAGCAACAAGAGATTCAGTTTTTGGGTTTGATAATATCCGCAACCGGTATCAAGATGGACCCCCAAAAAGTGTCTGCTGTTCTGGATTGGCCTGCACCCGTCGATAAGAAAGGTATACAACGTTTCATTGGTTTCGCAAACTTTTACAGGAAATTTATCAAGGGATTCTCTGCCATCATAGCCCCTATTACACGGTTGACCCAACAACACGTCAGGTTTCATTGGAGTACGGAGGCTCAAGGGGCATTTGAGAGACTTAAAAGACTTTTTACATCAGCTCCAATTCTCAGTCACCCTAACCCATCTTTACCTTTTTTATTAGAAGTTGACGCATCCGAAGTAGCGGTGGGAGCGGTCATTTCACAAAGACAGGGTAAGGAGGATTTGATACACCCTGTGGGATTCTTCTCCCGAAAATTATCTCCAGCTGAGAGAAATTACGATGTAGGGGATCGGGAGCTTCTTGCCATCAAGACCGCTTTGGAGGAGTGGAGGTATCTGTTAGAGGGCGTGGCTCACCCGGTATTAATATATACCGACCATAAAAATTTAGAATATCTGAGATCTGCCAAACGTTTGAGACCCCGACAAGCTCGTTGGGCCTTGTTTTTCACCCGCTTCTGTTTCCACGTCACTTATCGGCCAGGATCAAAGAACGTCAAACCAGACGCATTGTCACGCATGCATGATAACCCTAAGGACTCACCTGCTCCTGACACAATTCTACCCACAAACAGTTTCTTGCTCTTACACACAGATCTCTTATCTCTAATCAAAGAAGCCTCTACCCACTCTCCAAGACCTCCAGGAACCACCTTGACATCTCGAGATGGCTTGCTATGGAAGGGAAGTCAAATCTTTGTCCCTGAAAGTATCCGAGTTAAGGTACTAACATTGCTTCATGATCATCCCTTAGCAGGACATTTTGGGGTACGGAAAACTCGTGAACTTGTACAACGTACATTCTGGTGGCCCAACTTAAAGGAGTTTTGTGAAAAATACGTCAATTCCTGCTCCGTCTGCTTACGGAACAAGACTTCAAGGAACCGAGCCTGGGGACTGCTTAAACCTTTACCTATACCAGACAGACCTTGGAAAATGATTTCTATGGACTTTATAGTCGAACTACCCCGCTCTGAGGGGTGCACAGCCATTTTTGTGGTTGTAGATCGCCTATCTAAGATGGCCCATTTTGTGCCCCTGAAGGGAACCCCATCCGCTGCAGAGACAGCCCGTGTATTTATCAAGGAGATCATCAGACTACACGGAGTACCTGCAAATATAGTCTCCGACAGAGGGGTACAATTTACCTCACGCTTCTGGAAGGCACTTTGTGAAATCTTGAAGATTGAGCTTGCTCTCTCCTCAGCCTATCACCCACAGACTAATGGGCAGACAGAGAGAACCAACCAAACCCTTGAGCAATATATCCGATGTTTTACTTCTTTTTCACAGGACAATTGGGTTTCCCTGCTGCCTCTAGCGGAATTCGCATACAATAACACCAGTCACTCAGCCACTAACCAATCCCCCTTCTTTTCCAATTATGGTTTTCACTTGACTTTTTTACCAGATTTTGTTTCAGAATCCCCAGTTCCGGCAGTCCAGAAGACAGTGGAGTTCCTCAAACGCAACAATCAGGTACTACAAGAAGCTGTGTCCAAGGCCCAGGCAGATAGCAAGAGGAACTTCGACCAAAAAAGAAGGGGGGAGCTGGTTCTGCAACCTGGAGATCAGGTATGGCTGTCTACATCCAATATTAAGTTGATTTGCCCTTCTAAAAAACTTGCACCTAAATTTATGGGACCTTTTCCTGTTAAGAAGAAAATTAATGAAGTGGCCTATGAACTGTCTTTACCTGATTCTCTTAAAGTTCACCCGGTATTTCACGTGTCTTTGTTAAAACCTGCTGTGCCTAATCCCTTCCCTGACAGAGGAACCGGCCCGCCTGAACCTGTTTTGGTGGATGGTAACCAGGAATATGAGGTGGAGGCTATCCTCAATTGTAGAAGAAGACATGGGCAAGTACAATTTTTGGTCAAATGGAAAGGGTACGGTCCAGAAAGCAATTCCTGGGAACCGGACAGTAACATACATGCGAAACGTCTAGTTCGTACCTACCTGACTTCCCACCCTGAAAAGGCAAGTCGCCTGGGCATCCGGAGGCTGCCCCTTGTGGGGGGGCAATGTCAAGGACTTACCAGGCATTTCCGGGCCTTCCGTGCGCACATAGGTGCGCGGCGGGCGCGTGCGCGTGCACGTTAGCATGCGCGTTAGCGCGCGCGGCGGCGCGTGCGTGCATGTGCGCATGCGCGGGAACGCAATTGGCGCCAAAACGGGCTTTAAAAGCCCAGCAGTGACACTCAGCCAGTGCTGTGTTGTCTTAAAGCTTCCTGCTTGTCAGCCACCCGAAAACCTGATCTGAAACTTGAACCTGTGATCTCCCGTTACCGACCCGGCTCTGTTTGGACTACTCTGCCTTCTCCTACCCGACCCGGCCTGCCTGACCTTGTTGCATCTGCTTTTGGTTACCGACTCCTGCCTGCCTACCGACTCTGCCATTGCCTGCTCCTATCATCTGATTGATCTGCTGTTGCCAACCGGACTGTCTGACCTTGCTCTGCTGATTCCCACTTGTTTGATCCGCCTGCTGCCTGGTTCTTTTGTATCCTGCTTCAACCACCTACAGCTGCAGTCTTACATCCTGCCATCCGCATACGGACATTATTGAAGGACCTCCCTGTTGGTTGCAACACCTTCCTCTACAAACCAGGCACTCCTACCCCACTGTGTTCATGTGACCACTGTCCCCATCTCCAGTGGCACGTGAACCAGCGCTGTATGAGAGGTCTCCTCCTACAAGTCAGGCTCTACGTCCAGGTACGTAACAGCATGCTTAGAAAAAAAAGACCATATGCTACACATAGTGTGAAATCCAAATAAACATATTTATTATACCAATAAAATGCACTTACAAGTAAAA